>WEDG01002643.1:0-126235 GCA_017591395.1 Schistocephalus solidus | reverse complement strand
ACACAGCTGCGTTTGTGGCACAACGGGTGCTTACTGTGGAAGGATATATATATATATATAAAGGTCTGACGAGAATTTACCGAAAGCTAACGTATGCTTGCCAAATTTTCTTTTGATTTTTTCGTTATCCTTACAAAGTGCATCACTGCCATCCGGTTTCACGAAAGGATGGGTTCCTTTTGTCAGTTGCATTGCCTAGTGTAGTTCTAAAATATCTACAGTTTTTGTACCTCATTGATTTTCAGGTTACACTTGAAGCTTAATGAGCTTTATTAACAAGGCCTTTTACCTTATATCTCCGCGCCTTGTACTTAAGCAGCGACCCGACGGTGTTCTGTTTGAGATACGTTTGCCACAGCTTTTGCATTCAGTGTAGTCGTTGGCCACCGAGGCTTGGTAGTGACCTTTTTTCGCATCAGGATGGTACCTGTATTAAGGCCTTAATTTATGGCCAATCCACAAGAAGACATCCGGCGAATGTTGCGTTCCAGTCTATAGGACGCATATACATTTTCAGTTTGGATAAACTCTTCATGCCATTTGTTGCATTTGACCATGATACTTCAATCAGGTGCAGAAAAGATTAAATACCCCCCACATTTGAACAACACGGTCACGTTTGCAGAGATGTAGCAGAGGAAGAAGCTCTGTCAGGCTCCTCTGTTAGTACAAGCTCAAAGCAATTGGCTTGTTGTCTTTAACTTAGTCTAGTAAGAAATAAAAGGGGTTGAGTTAGAAGGAATTGAATTCGGCTTGTAGGAAGCGATAATCAAAGTTTTATTCCGAGCTTGATGTGGAACTTGGGTTTCAGTTAATATTCGGAGCATTAAAGTTGCCCATAATCAGGACATCGGGCCAGAGGGCAAATGCTTATAATTCCTCTATTAGATAACCCTCGGGTTGCGAGTCGTTCTTCGGTGGTCGGCTGAACGCCAGGATGTTGAGTGCTTAGAACCCTGGCCTTCTGATAGTGAACCAAATGGCCTCAGTTGCATGTATGACCTTTCCTACTTTATCTGACACGGGCAGGCGATGTCTGTAATAAATGAGTACACCCCTACCTGGACGTCCCACTCGATTCTTTCGAAACAACTGAAAACCTGGTAGAGTAACTTCGCGATCGTCCAAATTCGTGGAAAGCCACGATTTATTTATAGAGACGACGTCGAGGGAAGATTGGCATACATAAATCTTCAGTTCGTCTGAATAAGAGAGCAGGTTATGGACATTTATGTACGTATATTGTAGTTTCGTGGTTTGTTGCAAGTTAGCTGTGACGGTACTTTCATCATTTGCTCCATCTGTAGCGACATACTTACAGGGCATGTCCTTATGCATGATCATCCAGTTGTTGTATGTAAACAAGTTTTTCTCCAGTCTCAGTCTCAGCTCCCGCACTAACTTCTGACTATTTAGTCGCTCCTTCGGTTCATAATCTGGCTGAGAACAAACTCCTGGTGTAAATATTCCAGTCCAAAACGTCTTGAGAGGATAAAACCATCTCGTTATTTGCAACTCGGAACCATTTTGAGGAGCCTAGGATGTTTTCGAATGAAGGATTCAGTAGGATGAATTCCGAGCCTGAAGGCGTGCAATACTGAAACTTCTTCTTCGCGTTAGAGCCTTCAGTTCAGAAGATCTTGAAATAGCGTTAGGTTTTCCAACAATTGCTCTTTGATAGTGGTTGCACTTGGTTCAGGGAGTATCTCAATAATGTGAAATTTGTCCTTCTCAATTTCATTTTTAATTTTTACCAGTATTTCGTTCGCTAAATAAGGCAACGCTTGGGTAACATTCGCTGGGGATCATGATTTAGGTGTTCGTTCGCGGCCATGGAGGGCTAAGGTCTATCGCAGGACTCTTTCCTAAATAAACCTTATAACAGAAATTTAAAACATAATGATGTACCATTTCATACTGGTCTAGTTTTAAGGCTGACCAACACGCGAGCTAGACGGCACAATCTAGAACGGAAAATTGGCATTGTATGTTGGGATTTAAAAACTTTCCTCTACCCCGGTACCGACAAGTCGACCGTCGTTTCCGACGATGTCCACAGTCGGCAGCAGCCTCGGCGCGATCTAAAAGTCTGCCCGCAGATTATTTTAAAGTGGATGTGGACGTGCATGGCGTTTAACGCACTCCCGCCTCTTCTACCACCTAGACACCATGGAAACGTTAGGCGTACATGGGAGTTTGCCCGAGTACCCGTGGGACGTAAAAGGATATTTGGAGTTCTGAAGTGAACACCATGGTGGTTTTCAAAATCAGAAGTAAGGGAAGAAAGATTAGGTTAGATTAGCTTTTTTGAGAGAAAAGAATGTGCACGCAGTTGCCCGCTAGTTGTCTTTTCAGGCCAGCTGTTGTGAGTTCTGTGTTTACTGCTGCGAGTCTTCACACCGGGGCATGGGTCCTCCTTCGCCAGCTGTCAATCAGTGAAATGACGCAGGTTTATCGGCTTCGAGCTCTCGCGAGGTAAGGGCCAAGCTTCGTGCAAGCGCGTGAGGCGGAAAATGCAGGTGAGTAATCGGCCGCGCTGGCGGTCACGCGACAGGAGCTTGAGGCACATTCCTAGCGATTTTCGTTTCGGAAACCGCTATACAGTAGACTACCTACTTCAAAATATGTTTATGTCAGAATTTGAGGTAGTAGCCAGGCACGCATTTTAAGGTGTTATTTTGATTTTGTATTGAATTGCTACGCAGAAAGCCGGTTGATAATAAAGAGTTCACTTCAGATCGGTTTATTAATGGAAAAAACGGGGCTACATGGGCCAAACTCCGACTTTTGTTTGCTATCCAGGAAATTTCCAATGCTATTAAATGCTGCGGATCAAAGCATTTTATTTATTTATGCATTACTATGAATGAACATTAAAATAAGCCGGACAATTTGGAATATATCCCTTCGAAGTACGAAACCTTTGTTTTGATTTCATAAAAATCAAATGAATGCAGGTCTGAGAGATCACCTTGTTCAGTCAAAAAAATTAGGTTTTGCAAATTTATGTTGTTTTATACCACAAAACGATATAATAAACTTCTGTGACTTTACTTTGTTTTACCACACCGATACTTTGGACCTTAAAGGCGCATATACATTAGACGTGCGCTTGGCCATATACGGGCACATATAACAGGTTTCTCGATTAGCGAATGTCGGTTACCGTGTTCACCTCTACTCCTTGTCGTCCAATAAACCTACCTAAGACTTGAGCAGCCCAGTTCTGAAGAAGTACTGGTTCCTATAAGGTTTTAAAATGATACCGCCGCCTTGTACAGCAACGGCTGCGGAAAATGCAGGACGCCTGGATGGTCCTAAAGGCTGAGGACATCCAGGGGTATGAGGAACGCAGTGAAATGAAAAGCTTTTTCAAAGTCATAAAGGCAATTTACTGCCCCTGCGCCAAGGGGACGGCACCGCTTCTCAGCTCTGACGGCAACACACTTCTGACAGAAACATCCCAAGTTCTGAAGCACTTCAGAAGTGTCCTTAATTGCTCATCAGCCATCTCCGATGCTGCCATTGACCGTTTTCCACATGTGGACCGTAACAATGACCTGGATCTCCCGCCTTTCCTACCAGAAACCATCCGGGTCCTATAGCGGATTTCCAGCGGTAAGGCACCGGGATTCGAGGCAGTACCACCGGAGGTCTTAAGTACGGCGGGCCCCGGCTGATGGCAGAACTAACAATATTTTTCCAGGAGATGTGGCTCCAAGGACAAGTTCCTCAGGATTAAAAAGACGCAACCATTGTCCGTCTCTAAAATCGGAAGGAGGACCGGCAACTCTGCGATACCCACAGGGGCATCTCGTTGCTCATCATCGCCAGAAAGATCTTTGCCTGTATCCTTCTCAATCGTTTGAACGGTCACCGAGATCAATGACTACTCCCGAAAGCCAATGTGGCTTCCTACAACACCATGTTACAACCGACATGATCTTCGCCGCCCGCCAGTTACAAGTGATGTACCAGGAGATGCGAACTTACCTCTACACTACCTTCGTGGGTCAAACGAATGCGTTTGACGCGGTGAATCTCGACGGACTGTGGAATTTCATGCAAACATTCGGCCGTCCTGAGTGGCTCACGCACATATTGCGTCACCTTAATGACAGGATTACGGCGCGCGTCACTGAAAACGGGACAGTATCTGAAGCATTCGCAGTGACCGGCGGAGTGAAGCAGGGCAGCGTACTGCCCCCCACCATCTTTAGTCTCATGTTCTCTGCTATGCTGTTTGACGCCTACCATGATGAGCACCCTGGAATCTGCATCGCCTACAGAACTGATGGGCAACTTCTCAACAGTCGGCGTATGCAGGCTTCAACGAGTGTGTCTATGACGCAGGTTTATCGGCTTCGAGCTCTCGCGAGGTAAGGGCCAAGCTTCGTGCAAGCGGTCACTTGACAGGAGCTTGAGGCACATTCATAGCAGCAATTGCCACCTTGTAGCACGCCAGTTCTCGAGCAACGAGCACCGTCCTCCGTTACGACCATTTGCTCCTCGGATTATAAAAAAGTCAACGAACATTCTAGGCTGTTAGTGTGAGCTTATATAACCGAGAAACTCGGATTAGATAATATATACCAGCACAAGTACAGTTAATAATCCATTGAACAACCGCACTCACCGTTACTGTACGCTAAGCTAGAAACATACGTTTACAAACCTAAAGTCGAAACCAATCTCATGCGATTTTAATCGGGATTTTGAAATTGGTTTCCGATTAGGAATCATTACTTAAGTGGGTTTGGATGGCTAATTATCTTGAAGAATATTCCCATGATATTTTAAACATGGCAGGATGCGGGTTTCTAAACACCTATCTGTTCCGCTATCTGCAAAAGTGGCACTTGATAAACAATAGACAGTGTGATATTTATAGTGCTTTTCGATTTCATTTATACATTCAATTTTTTTAACGAAAGGATGCTGTAAACCTTTTTTCCAGTAGTCGTTGGATCGCGCATTACATCTGTTAATTCTGTATCCAAGACACATCGACATAAAAGTTTTAAAATGTCCGTGTCTATGCAAATCACCTCTTAGCTTTTCTTTTATTAGTGCCTCTAATTAAATGCCTCACATAGTTGACCTTCGTATCAGAAATCTATGAGTTATAAAATGTATTTGTTAAGAGCGACGGAAAGTTTAAGCTAGTCCTCCGCGGAAAATATAAAGCTTGTACACTGAAAATACTAACCAAAAAACAATAGGTCGAATTCAAGATTATTTGGAAGTTTGAAACAATTTGAAAACTTCAATCTGATTTTCCTTTGAATAAAATTTGAGGAAGTGGGCATAGTAAAGTATATTTTATTGCATGTTTCTTGTAAACTATATTTGGATTTATAACGACTTGGAAGATCAAAAAATATTACTATCGATGTATTCACATTTTTTTAAAATGCAGAGTTTCAAGGCGGCCATGAAAATGTGCATGCAAAAGATGGCATCCTGTGCTGTTTGAAATTTCTTGAGATGAGACTCCAAGATAAATTATGTTCAAATCAAACCCAAGTAATTTTATTCTAATCAAAATGCACTGTGGAATTTAGTTTCCAAATTCTTGCGATCAATCACGGACTACAACATATAACATTTAGACCTTTTAACTCCTTTTGCTGTTAGTTAACATTTGAAATGCTTTGTGAGTTAATAAAGGCTGATTTGTTTGCCTTTTCCATGGTAATAAGGTAAGAAGGATGATTAATTCCCTAGACTAATGTGATTTATTTGCTGATGTCGCAGCGAGATTTCAAAGTTGCGTTCTTTCAAATTGCAAAATCGGAAAAACAATACTATTTGTCCTGTCCTGATATGGTCCTCCTTCCGATTTTTTAACCATTGGGCAATGCGTGGCGGTTTGTCAACTGCGTACATTGTTAGGTATAGTGCATTAGAGATTTCTAGGTAGCTTTTTATCGCATAACTCCTCTGCTGTTCAATTTTCGGCCTTTGATGCTGGGCAAATCACAAGCCAACCAAGCAGTCCGAAAATTTATTAGGCTATGAGCTCTAACATGCTGCAAAATCCGGACCTCCCAGACGGCAACTGCACTTGTGTAGCCTTCCTGTAGTTTTTCTTCAAAAGTGTTGGCCTGCTCTGATACTGTTACAGAGGCTCAACCAGCAACAATATCAGTTAGGGCGAATTTAATTCCACCTTTTCATCACACTGAACTCTGACCAATGTTCACTTTGTCTGCACTTTTTAACGTGATGGAAATTGCTGAACTCCGAAGAACTTTTAACTGAGTCGGGAGCAACTTGTCATCGGTAGCAATACTGTTTATTCCATCAGAGGAAATAACATTTTCCTGCATTCTTTTATAAAAAAGATTAGTTGAATGATGACAAGCAGACAAACCCTACTCGCAAAAGTTTTCATTTCGCTGGGAACGTGCCTTTCAAGGACGCTAAAGTATTTCGACTGTCTTTGTGGTCTGCCCGGTACTCTTAAGGAAACGTCGGAAGAATACATTAAAGGTTCGTCATTATGCTCACAAAACTTAATTTTAAAGCTAAAATTTAATACATTTTCATTCAGCCATATATAAATGACTTGAACTTACCTTTCTTTCGAAATTTAGCATGCTAAACCTTATTTTTCTATAGATAACATTACTCCGAACCCCCTGTTTCAGTTGGTGACTTGTCACTGGCTAATGCACTTGTGAACTACAGATCAAGAGTTCGAGCACCTAACACCAAAATCAACAAGATACTAAAAATTTCTCCTCAAACAAACTTTGATGTGACGTGCAAAGTCGACAATAAAATCAAGACGTGGGACTGTGAGGTTCACTTTCAAAACGCCAAAATGCAATTCCATGCTCGTCATGGGAGCCATTTTTTGATTTTGATTTTATGTTTATGCTACCAGTAAAACGGAATTTAGTAATGGGCGTACTTTGTGGCAAGCCAATGAAGCAGAAGTATAAGAGGCCTTTTGTATCATCTGGTAAGCAGAGATATGTATATTCCCTCACCCGAAAACCGTCTCGGTTTCCTAGTGACCGACCCCTTAATGAGGGCCTCTATACCAACATCTCATTTTTTAGTGAAATAGATTCATGCACTAAGCATCCTTTTGATGCCAAATGGAGACTCCCTGCATTTGTTGCAAGTGATAATATCAATGTTTTTTGCTTATTTACAAGTCAAAAAGAGCCTGTTTCTACCCAAATTATTAGTGGGTCCGATAATTAACTGATTTCCTTGATGGCACTCATGCATTTTTATTCCCATGCGCTATAGACAAAATAAAGCCAATTTTTGAATATTATTCACTAGTGAACCGTGAGAGGCGACAACGTTGCTAACCCTTTTAATATGGCTTTTACTATTATCAGGGAAAAAGTTCACTTTTATGGAAAACGACAGATTTCTTAAAGAAGCCAATGTCAGAAACAAATTCAGGAATAACCACATGTACAACTGCCATTGTGGGCTATTTCTCCTAAAACGGACAGAGGGATATTTTTGCTAAATCTTTCCTCTTTTCTTTTCCTCTTAGTTTTCACTGGACGCATTAATTCACTGAGTAGCATTGAACATCCAGGAATATTCTCTGTTGTGGTGTTAAAAATCTTGTGCGGATTGCTAAACTGCAGGAAATGTCTTTTGAAAGTATGCAAATTATGTGTCTTCAGTTTAGAGTAGTGAAAACTCCCAGTTGAGTTTAGTTCAGTTTTATTAAGGGAAATGTCCTATAACCGGACATATATAATCCGAACACGGAACCCCTAAACTACAGCTGCAAAACGGGTTCAGGGGGAAGTTAGCTTTTTGAAAAAAGTCTTGCGGAAGGCATTTCCAAAAAAGGATGAATCGAATATCACTGTTTACTATTGTCCACTCAGACTGGTTTGACACGTTCTGTCTTAAACTCTATGCTAATGCCACTCTCGATGCAGCTGCCTTAATTATTTATCTTGATATAATGCCCCATTACAGAAAAGTTGACCAGTTTAAGAACTATTACTTTTTTGTATGTTAAGCTCTTGAATAAAAGGTAATCGTAGTTCAATTCACGATACAACATACCATCGATATTACTTGCGTCCGTTCAGTAGAATAAGGTCAATCTTGCCGTTTATTTATTGGAATCAAATAGAAGTCATTATTTTAAGATGTGTCTGACAGAACTCTCAATGCCAAGTAAAGTTTAGTGGTATTTTTAAGGAAATTCAGACAAGGGTTACCGAATTCTCTCTCAACCGACCCCCCTTTAACGTAGTCAGCACATTTGGGGTTTGTGAACACAGCGCAAGTGCAGTGGGCAAACTGATAACATAGCAGGTAAGGGAGATGAGTACAACCACACTTGGGAAGAATCCCACCAAACGCCAGCGAGACAATGCGCTTACCCAAGCTTTAAGTCATAGGCGTTCAAAAGGCCCAACACCTGTTTGCCCTTCGTATTCCACGAGAAATCCTCTCTGAATCTTCTTCTTTTTATAAGGCACGTTCCGTATTGTACGTCAGTGATTCTCTTAAATCTTGAATGATTCATTGATCATGTCTTTTGACTGGGCAAAAAAGGGTTTCACTCGTAAACAGACATACGAAAATAGGCAAATTTTACCAATATAAGCTACTAGTTGAGCTCCGGGTTCTTGTTGCTGACCAGGGCAATGCCCAATCAATGGAAGCATTGGTTTGCAAACATTTGATTCTGTGAACATACGGGAGTTCATTAGCAGATGCAACGGGAGTTCAACAACAAGTGAGAAGTTAATTTAGTCAAAAAAGAAGAGAGTGGCTAGCGAGAGTGTTCGCTGTCCGCCACTGGGCTGGATCCACGCCGTTTACATCACAGCGGTCTCACGGCATGGTGACGGCATGCGACATTAACTGGAAACTGGACAATGCAATTTGGCCGCATGGGTGTTGGCAATAATGACATGGCGGCAAGTAAACATGTATGTTGGCATTCATGTAAAAAAAGGCAAACCTCTGGCAGTTTCAACCCTGTCTTCATTTTAACGCTCATTTTTTCAAGTGCTTTCGAAGTTGAATTTACCGACTGTCTCTAGGTTGTGCCTAGGACGTGAGATGGTGTGTCACTCCTGCAAACAGTCTTTTTGTGCCCAGGGATTCGATAGACGACATGTCGTCCGGTCTGACCTCTATAATTGTGGGGACAGCCGCGGCATGGGATATACTAACCTACACACACGCGATCACTTACTTGCGTCTAGCCGGTATATTCATCTTCCTAATTCTGGTAGTTGCTAGAACGATGATCGATACGCTGCCACAAGTCATTCTTCTATATCCTAATATGAGAGCTCAGACTAATACTCCAAAGGCTCCGCTGAACGTGCCCTCTTACCTTGATGACAAAGTTTTGTTCACATTATACATAGATCATAAGCCTGCATGAAAATTCTGAAAAAGAAAAAGAAATTTATGTAGAGATTTTTAATTTTCGTTCACTTTGCAATCACATCCAATTTCTTTTTGAGAAATATTGGCACAATTGTTGACATAAACGGGCTGCGATTCGCAAATCCACACTGCATTTGCTGGTTTACCTAAGGGCTATCGATAGTTTCTGTAAAATACTTTTATTTTATCTTGTCGGCAAACTAAGTAGCTATCTGGAGGTCTGTTTTGGCAGTTATAAAGCTCTTATATACGTTGTGGGAGTGCAAAGCGTGATTGCCACATCGATTGTGTCGTGAATGTTCCTTTCGCAGTATATGCGGTTATCAGCAGGAAAATTAACAAAACCAGCTATTCCAAGAAGGCTTTTTCGATTTTTGGATATTTTCTACCATTAAAGAAAAAGTGTTCTAGTTGGTGATAAGACGGTGTGGTTTAATTGAGCAGGTGAGTCTCAGTCTCAGCCCCATCTCGACTGAGACCTTCGCCGTTCCTGCTCTCACCAGAGGACTGCTACCCTCTGTTGGTACCACGTCAACTTTGGTGACAAGGCACAGTGTCCTCCTTGCTCCCTCAAACCATCTCAAAGAAACCCATAGGCCGGAGAGTAAATGCGGTTGACCTCTCCCCCTCTTTGGCCGGACAAAATAAAGGAACGGCTCAAAGAAATAAACGTTTTTTACAAGCCATCAATTTCGGCACTCTTGCCTTTCTCAAAATCTCTTTCGTCGCCATTTTGGCACTTGAAGATTAGGATTGCGAAACTTGTTGGGAATATATATTCTCTTCATCCCTCATCCTGGACCCCACCGAGGTCATTTGCCCGACCTCTTCTCCGTGCCCTGCTAATACAGCCGTCGCTTTCTGTCTCTCCCTGCTCCTTCTTCTCCCAGCCGAACAAGCGTAAAACAGGTCAGCCTGAAAATCCGTGCGACTGTAGCGCCTTAAACGCTGATGAACCTTTCGCCTCTGGCGCATACGATGGGCTGGAGGTGATGTGAGCACAGTTCTCGGGCTGCCAGCCGATGCCACAGACAGCCTCTCAGGACAGCCAATCACAGACGTCCACAAAATGCCAGCCACTCGGGAAAGCCAAACATAGACGTCCACAAAATATTATCCGTGAATCAACTGATCAAGCGGGGACGGACTAACTCGCACGAGACTCTTATTTCTTCGCGCCCTAGCGGACAAATGTGCACCGGAGACTCTGGTGACCACAGAATTACTGTACAGAGTACGAGATTTTTACTGGTATTTTTCCTTCTGTTCCCAAACGGAACTGGGCCCAATTATTGTAGCGCTCTGAGTACACATGACAGTTTTTGACCGTCAATTTCGACGTGGTCCACCGTATGCTCCACACCAGGTAGTGCAGGGACGGTGACTTGCGCGTGAATTTGTTTTAAGTGATAGTATCCTTGCGCAGCCACTAAAAGTTGGCGTACCCGTCTTTGTGTGCCACAACACAACCTGGCCCCCATAACGCGCACATCAGGATTTTCTTACTCAGGGTATATGGAGGAGCCATCGCCGTCTGACTCCCAGTCTACTGGTCAGCCACTCGACACACACAGCACATACACTGGGCCGACGGTGAGGTCTGGTGTAGGCGTCATATTGGCAACCTTCCAAGCCACGGTTTCTAGGAAACCGTTATTTTATCAGGTACATTTCGATGATTTTGAGTGTGTTGTCTTTGTATTTGTGTAGATGGTGTGCGCTGATGTGGCTTAGCCTCCGGTGGTTTACCGCAGGTTGTCGTGGAGGCGTATGTGTCATAATAGGCCCATGCGGTGTGTAAATGTGCGGGAGCAGTAAGGGCAGTGGAGGCGGGCGCGGCGACTGTATGTTGGAGCCCAAGGCACCGGTTCACCAGCCTCCGTGTGATGGATTCGCAGGTAACCGACCAGGCCGATTTGTGAGTTGAATTTGTGGGCGCATTTTGGGCAGGAGAAATCGGTAGAGGCTGGGGGGTGTCATTCATGGAAGTAGGGGTGGCAATGGCGGTAAGAATGGCAGGAGCGGAGGGTGTGCATGATGTATGGGTGTTGTCAGCATTGCGGTGAATTTCGCTGTCATGGATGCGCATGTGACCGAATAGGCCCATGCGATGAGTGAATGCGTGAGGACAGTGAGGACAGTGGAGGCGACTATCTCTGCGGTGTGTTGGTGCTCCAGGCACTGGTTCATCTGTCTCTGTACGATGGATTCGCAAGTGACCGACCAGGCCGATGCGTGAATGTGCGGTCGCATTGAGGACAGTTTAGGAGAGAGTCCCCATCGCTGATGGTGGTAGTGATGGTAGTGAAGGCGAAGGCAGTGGTGGTGGTAACAGGCGATGAGTAGAGGGATGTGGTCTCTATGATGGTCGGAGTAATGGAATTGATTCCAGGAACGATGGTGGGAGAGTCTGAATGAGCGTTGGAAGAATTTGACGTAGAAATTGAAATTGTCGGATTATTGGTGCGTTGCGTCCGAAGATGTCCAACCAGGCCGATTCGCGCCCGGAATATGCGTTGACAGCGCGGGCATGTTGGCAGGGCCTGGGCATCGGCGGTGTTGGTCCGGGGCACTGGTGACTTTCGCGCCGCTCATTTGGTCTTGGCGGCGGCGGTCCGGTTGGCCTCATAGATTGCTGAACCAGTCTTCACGGATCTTCTCCATGCCGGTCTATTGTGGGTGAGGTCCTCCCAGGACACCGGGTTAATTTGCAGTTGCTTCAGCGATTTCTTCAAAGTGTCATTGGAGCGTCGTTTTTGACCTTTCTGTCGGTGAGCACCCATAGCGACATCTCCGTAGAAAAGTCGTTTGGATGGTCGTACGTCGTCCATTCTTACCAGGTGGCCGCTCCATCACAGTTGCACTTGCCTCAGCATGATATGGATGCTGAGGATTGCGGTCCGCTCCAGGACTTCCGTGTACTAGCAGAGCATGCTCTGCCTCTAACGTTTGCCTTTTTATATGAGTGAAGAGTGGACCTATTTTTGACTAGTTATCCCGCTGGTTTAATCAGCCGTCCTATAAGTTACATGAAATTGTTTTTTTGCGTTTTATTTTTTTAATTTTTATTCTGAAATAACGAAGACAGTAAAGGAGCTGCAAATAGCTGTGTTAACTTCAGACAGTCGTTTAACCGATACGCATAAACCTAGCTTGGTAATCTTTATGCGCCGTCTACAAGAGCGGTAGAATACTTTGAAACTGAGCTCTGGTAAATGTAAAATCCATTATATTTTTATCTTGTCTCCCTGAAGCAAATTCAGGCTGTCGAGAAAAAGTTTCAGTTCATTTATCTTAACGCCGACTGCTGAGCGTTTGAGCTAGTGCTGCAAATATTTCCAAAATTCCAAAATTATTTCTCTTAAGGTACCTGTAATAAAGCATGTAAGCGTATGCACGTTTAGTAATCGCTGGTATCTGGACAGGTGAAGTGCATTGCTTCTAATTCAAACAACGGCTATTTTTGTAAAAATAACCAGAAATATTAAGACCACTGTAGGATAAAACATCACGTATAGTCTGATATATAAAATTTCAAATAACTTTTAAATACGCAAAATACTTTCATCAAAATATTAATGTTTCCTGTGTTCTGTGACCTGCTGAAGTTTGTGACGAGAATGCTCAAAATTTCATAATTTTACAAAGTTACTTCGAGTGCCATTCTGAAGCCAACGAGTGTGTTTATAGATTTTGCTTACCAAATACATCCGAACACGACATTTCAACCTCAATCCATTTTTCTTAGTTGTCTGGCACATACTTTTGCGACCTGGTTTTTTATTAAATCTTTGAAGCTGCAGGCAAAACAACTTTTGTTCTAATGCTAAAATCCCCATACTCGCTGTTTTTAATCCTCTTACAGCAAAGCTATTCGGTAATTACATGCGTTGTCAGTTGGCTATTTCTGTAAAAATATTTTTACGGGAATTTCAGAATTGGGTGAGTATTTTTGGTATTTTATGCTATGTGTGCCTAAAAATGCAACCCTTTGGAGCGCGTACTCGGGATAATCATATTTTTTCAATAATACGAATATTTACACTAGAAACTTTTAATCAGTCTTCTGTATAATGTTTCGTGCCAAAAAATAGTGGATTGTTTGGAGCTAATTTTAATAATGCGAATAGCCCTAGTAAATGATTTGCATTTCCTTGCGGTTTGTTAGTGCTAATATTTCATGATTTGAGTGTTTCGGCGTTGCTCTTTGTAAACATTGACTTAACGTGACATTTTGAAACCGAAATGTAATACTACTAAACTGACCCACTGATTAATTATGGAACTATTAGGAAAAATAACTTCTTGTTCTGTTTTGCGGCAATCGTTAGTAGAACTTTAAGTTCAGACTGCTGAGCATCTCAGCTGTTTATCGTTGCACGCAAAATTGGCTCTTTGGGTCTTAAGTCTGCCTTAATGTAACTGATGCCACTTAATTATTATCAACGAACAATCCGATTATGAAGTTTAAACAAGTAAAATAGTTCGCATAGCTAACTTAAGCTCAGTCTATCTACTTAGCAAATCTGTCTTTTCTAGGCAAGACCAAATTGTAACTGCCTTACTTGTCCATCTTTTGCCAGATACTACGAACGAGCCATCAAAATTAGCAGTCGTACACGTACCAAACTACGTCGGGTCGGAAAAAATGACCTTTTTGCTTTGCTTTAATATATGATTGACAATTTCAAACGCACGTCAATATGTTGCTTCAGTTTATTTGTTCGGGATAAGAGGCAATGCCTTTGTAAACCCTATTTTGTACAAACCAATTTGTTTACTACTACGTAAAAAGCAGAAAACAAACCTATCACTATTAACATATGCCAAGCAATGTTTCTTCTGGTAGCACTTTGCCTAGTATTTTGTTTTTGCGCATAGTCACTAAAGGTCAGTTAACATTTGCTCTCGTGAAATTACGTTTTCTAGCATATGAGAAGTTAGTATTTAATGGTGATAAATGGGCAATGTTTTGCATAAGCGCAACTACGCAAATAAGTCCTACAGAACTTAGGCTTATTCGGTAGCTAAGAAAAATGATCACTTTGCGCGCACAAACATTCTAGGTGTCTATCTTTGACTGATGCTAGTGTCGGCATCTACTTGATGCCTGGACAGTGGATTCAAAGAAAGTTATTTGTAGACCGGTCTAAGGGGTGCCTTCAGGAATACCCCGTATATATAAGCTTTTAATAACAATTACACTTTTCAGCATCGTGTTTAGGCAAAAATCATTAATTTTTCCGGCCGAAATAGTCATCGTAGCCCATGTATATCAAGGTTTGGCTATGGTACACATCAGTTTACATGTGCTACAGACGTGTCATCTAATTAGCACTGAAGGTAGTTTAGTTTGTGAATGAAGAAGGAAGGTTACTAGCTTCCATAAGACTTGACGCTTTCAATTACAAACCAACTGCTAAGTGGGAGCCACAGTTTCAATACAAGACTAACGATTCTGACGCTATTCGTTGTAAAAATGGCCGCATTTACGTTGAAGTTGTAATTTAGGGTAGAAGAATACAGCATCAAGCCAGAGATAAAACTACATAATGCAGCTTTCCGTGTCTTGCTGACGGACAGAGACTACGCTGGGCACCTCCTTCTCGTTCTCTTTTTTGCTAAATGACGACTCAGTCCATTCCATTCGTTGATGATCGTTCACCGATCGTAAACTGGAACTAACTCATCCCCTTCTTCCTTGAGGTTCACTCTAGAGCCCGCTAGCAGCCGCACAGCGGCTATTTGTAGAATAGGCAGATGAATATTGCCGGCGAAGATAAGGGAGACTGAAATGGCCCTTTCTACTTTATTGTCCGTTGTCAACCCGTCATACGCAAGCCCAGGTGGTGCGCCACCCAAGGATCGAACCCGTGACCCGTTGATCAGAACTCCAACGCATTAACCATTGAGCCACGTTTTTACATCGGTATTATTGATTGCATTCGTTGATGGACGTTCAACGCTTGCTAACCGACCTCACTCGTCCCGTTCCAGCTAAAAACGGTCAGTAAAACAGAAATGGTTATACCAGTTTCCCTTGCTGGCAATATTCATCTGTCAGTCCATTCCGTTTAACTTTCCCATACTTCTGAAACACGTTAGGCTAGCATTTTGGAAGGTTAATGGGGATCGCTCGCATCAAAGCTTGATGTAGCTAATCTGCGTGATCTTATTAAATCATGATTATCTTTCGCTTTGACATTTTTTAAGGGCTTCCTAACCCAAATATATTCATGTTAATGCTGCAATTCGAAATTTACAAGGGGTAGTTGGAATTGGCAATTTTGAACCCTTAAAAATGCGTCCACTTACTGATTCGGGGATAAAATTCATCTGATCTAGCTCGTCAGTGTTTATTTTACTGGTGAAAAAAGAAACAAGTAAAATGCTATGTATGCCCACAACCCTGCACATTTAATCAAACGTTTGCAAAAATACAATTCATGTATTTGGTTTTAAATCGCTGTGACACGCTGTCCATGTTCTCTTTATTTTTGCAACAAACACTAAAACAAACGACAGTGCAGAGGCGATCACCAGATATAAAATCAAGGGATTCCTCTTATTTTGCTGGTCAGGTAAAGTGCGGAAGCTGTGTAAACGTATTCAAAGTTCGGAATAGCTTGGATAAACTTTCAAGGGTTTTTAATCTCAGGACTCTTATTTGAACATTGGGCCGACTTGACTGTTGCTTAGAGTAAATAACCCTCGTGAGCTGATTTCAGGGTGCGATGACCTACAGACTGCTACCTGACATGCACACGTCTGCGTCTGACAGTGACGAGTTCTTACGCGTTGACCGGAACGACGAAATGTCAACGTATGCGGTAGTACATCTGCATACATACCACTGTGTCAGTGTTATGCGGTCAATCGAACTAGTGCACTCAAATGGGCCCAGGACAATTGAGCAAAGTGGAAAGTTTTGCTTTCTTTTATGTGAATACCCCTTTTCATATATACGGCAAATATTGAAGGGGTGTTTAAGGTTAATCTTTAGACCTAAATTGTGTACGTTCACAATGTTGTGCACAAACCCCTTAACAGCAAGTGTCCTCATAAAATGATTGGTTTATTTAATTCTGTTGGACAAACTGCATAGAAGGAAGTTGTGAAACCTTAGAGCGAGTGAATTCTAAGATTTTGCATCAACACAGACAGATTTAAATGCAAACTGTAATTTTTAATGCAGGGAAAAACTTATTTTCTATTTAAAATTGCAAATTTAGGCTGTTATTTTTTTCATAGAAACTAATCACTAACTTTGAGTAAATCACTCGGAATGAAGCTTTCCAGCTTTGTTGCACTAAATCCCAAGGACACCAATTTCTGGAATTTGTGCGTTTTTATATGACATACATAGGGCTCTGTAAATCCGATCGTTTCGTTTCTTTCCGGGTTACACGCTGTATATTAATTATAATGAGTGAAGTTTTGTCATTTTTATTTTATTTTTAATTGCATGGGTACGGATCTGGTGACATTTTTTATTTTTTCTGAAACTTTTGCGATTCAATGGATTTGTCCTAGTCATGCGCCCACAATGTCCGTTCCGCCTGTTCCGACGGAGTGCCTAGTGCAAGCCTTTATCAAAAAACGCGTTTAACAAAAGGGGAATGTGGACCAAGGCAACGGAGACTGTGATAGAATTTCTGACTCATTAGTCATCGTTAGCTTGACTTACCGAACCTCAATTATTAAGGACCTTAAATCCAAAATCGTATTATTGAAGTATCCAGTAAGATAGTTTATCTACAAAAAAATAATCTCAAAATTCTCTGATCGAACAAAATATACGAATCCTAAATTCACTGATATTCGTTCTATTATATCGGAGGAAGATATGAGTTCAGGCACGTGAATAGAAGTTATTTTTACTAGATACAGTGCATCCTTTTGGCTTACTTTTTTAACTTAGAAATCATTCTGTATAAAAACCTATTCCCGGACTATTCAGGACTTGATTGCTCAGTCAGACATCTCACTTATGCTAAACGTCTATGGGGTTACGATTGTCATGCTTGCTTGCCATGTTTTAATATCTGAGTAGCGGTGGATCCTGGGGGATGAATGCGAAAATCACCGGGCTCTTCTCAAAATGCTCCCTAATGGTGGTCTATCCTGATTTTATCCTGGAACCGAGTGGCTACAATCCACCCAAGTGATCACGTAGGGTCCAGCAATCAATAACCTAGAGGTTACCGACAATGACAAGGGTGCTTAGGATGTCTACTTCTGATTCATTTAAAGTCACCAGCTGATGGTAATCTGACCATAGACTCTCTTGGATGGGCAAATCGGAACTGTTGACTCATTTTTGGGTGAAATCTAATTTCTCATATGTGCGTATTGTTGGATAAATACTTCCTCCATGATCAACTAGGGGGCATTTTCGCCCGCTCGATTGTATCCATCAGAAAATCTGTACTTTTTATTCATTCTTTCTTTTACTAAGTTGAAGCACATCCATTTGAGGATCGACAGTTCATAAATATTATTGATGAAATATCTAAGGAGACACCTAATTCTTCACATTTGAATCTTAAAGTGGCTGGATAGGTATTACCGTTGGCCTGTGAGCTACCTTTATCACTGAGAAGTTTGCTTGCCTAACACTTACCTCAGGTAATTATTTTTGCTGCTCGTATGCTCATGCGTTTTTGATCCTATGACGATGTAATTCGGCCTTTCAAAGGGAAAATCCGCACATTTCCGAAAAGCTTCGTACCAAATGCAGTGAAATTACGGATCCAACTGCATTTATTTTGATCCTCCAGGGGTCTCCTGTGGACGTGGGTGCCCAGAATAAATTGAGTCTCTCTGGTCTAGAAAAGATCAGCTTAATGAAATCCATTCGTTTAATCTCTTTATCTTTCTTGAATTCAAATTCACTCGGTTTTACGGTAACCCGTTTGTGCAATATTTTTTTTCATCATTTAAATCGCAGGCTGTTTGTCTGCCTGTTATAGACGTATTAAAAACATCGAAGACCTATCGCTCCTTAGACGGCCATTTCTAGGTGGACTGGTGACAATTACGTCTGGACAAATAAAGACTTTGCTTAAATAAGGGAAGCAAGTTGTGATATATTGATGCTTATCTGCATAATACAGTTAAAAAAAAACAGCTTAAAAGACGGGCACGGGCTCAGTTCATTTGGGCTGCCTGGCACATATTACTTTTTGACGGACGCTTTGGAGGCATTTTTGCTGACTCGTGACCAGTTGAGCAAATTTTGAATCGACACTGGGTGGGCAATTATAGTAACTTAGAAGAGGTAGACGCGATCGCTGGGGCACGAAATTTATTCGCCCGACGTTTCGGATTCCAACTTGAACCCCATCTTCAGAGACAGTATCAGATACGGGTTTTTGACTCTATCACGAAACGCCAACTCTGAGCAGGCAAAGGGTTGGATTTGCGGACATTTATTGTCTGTAATGCGTTATGCTGAGACAATAGTTAGAGCTAAGATGTATATTTATCAAGTTGACAGATGAGGCAGTTGACTTTACCGGTAAGATTGTTTGTTGGATAAGGGAATCGCAATGTTTTACTACTGAATGATCATTCCCTCGGTCAGTATTGCATTTCCAACACAGAATGCCCTAGTTATTCGTGCGATGCTGTATACTGGACGATGTGATAGACCGTTTTTTCTAAATGCTTTTGGCTGGTTCATTTCAAGCTCGGACGGAGAGAGCTTTTAATTTAAATGGTACATCAAGTACTGAATTCGGATTCAAGTCAAGTGTTTCAGTCTGAAACTGGAGAACAATTGACTGATTTGTGATAAATAGATGAAAATTGAGCATTCCACATCCGTTTATTTTATTAATAACATTTATTCCTTCGGTATTTTTTATCGTTTTTGTGAGCCGCTATTTGGTAACTGAACATTAAAATGCTGAAATCAGAATGGGCATGTGAATCGAGATTTCCTGTTGACTTTAAGTATTGCCAACCACGTTCGTCATTTTATTGAGCTACGACTGCGTTCCGCTAAATTGTATAGGGTTGGGGAAAAACGAGAGTAACCTGAAATTTCAAGTTCACACGATAGCGTCTGTGCTAATACCGAAGAGCATGTTTGTAGTTTATGCAGCTCCTCTCTAAGGACTTTTTATATTCTCTGAATTTTCTTGGATTTAATTGAAAGCGGAGGGATCTAAACTTGCCCGAAGTTACGGAGCTTTAGAAATCCCTAATTGTAAATGAGGAATTGGACATTGCATTCAAAACGGTTTATTTTAAATATCTGATATAAATTGGTACTTGTCAAAACAAAGTAGGCGGTGTATTGTGATCTAAATGTTGAGAACGCAACTTGAGAATCGAGTCTTATCGATCGGCCATACCGGCGCAAACACGACTTCCACTTATACGGCCAGACTGTCAGTAGCATTCGGATAGAATCATTGACAATCCGCGTCAGTATTCTTGCGGCATTGCCATTGCTATTGTCATAACTTTCACAAGAACAGGCCCAAAGGTTGGATTTGCCCTGAACAAAACACCGTTGTCGCCAGTGTGCAATCTGTCAAAACAGTTGGTGATTGTAAGCTTTTTTGAGCAAAATGTTGCAGAAAATAGACTAGCGTAATGACGCTCAGATATTTTGAGGTGGCAAGAGCTCCTCCATAACTTATTCTACATATAAGCTGTGAAATTGTAGGGCTCTATTGAATACCTGAAGCCCTGTGTCTTTCTTCTGATAACTGACTGAATGACATGTCTCTTCTGGCAAATAGTAACGGTATGATACAAGTTGCACCATTAAACTGCAAGTTAAGACGGATCATCGGTCACTGATTATATGAATACCGAAGAACCCTGAATAGGGTTTCATCTTACGTGTTCTTTTTACATCAGCTATACTCAAGGGCCTCCTCCTGATCCGCATGTAAGATCACATCTTAATCTGGAACAGATTTTTAGATATCTTTTGCCTGTCCATCTCCTGAAAAGAGTTCAAATGCATATCTTATATGCAGTAGATACTAGACTGGCGTAGTATTATGTTAGTCACGTATAAGAACTATTCACTCTTTCATTGCGCCAAACATGTCTGCTAAATATTCAGGACAACCTAATCACTTCAGAAACCTTTAACTGAAGTATCGATTTCATGGAATTTCGGGCGATGTGTGGGTTTTTTGGGTTTCGCTATATCATTTGGATGAATCAATGCCACGCAGCATTGAGGTAATCCTTCCGTCATATCCTCGTGCGCAAACAAATGACTAGAGTTCTATCTCGCTACCCGAAAAGCAAAATTATTGTCTGAACACGTGTTTTTTTAGGTATTTGTTTAGATCTCCAGTTAGCCTGCAATAAATGCTGCATGCATTGCAATGAAACAACTCTTCGAGGCTTAAATGAAGGAGGCATTTAGAATAAACGTTTGCCTCAAAAAATGCGCATGGTTTCCACCCTGATCCAATTCACTGTAAAGAAGGAAAGTGGTGAGACTGTTTCGCTAACGATAGAAAGTGCTCATTGGCGAAAGGATGGAGAAATAATGACGGAGTCCGCCAAAGGTTCTTCGAATTCAAGCGCCCGGAACCTGAAGCCGACAGCTATCACTACGCGGTCTGGGTCCGTCAAGGTCATTCACCCTCCGAGCGAGCGGTTCCAAACGCACTGATATTATGGGCTGGCCGATAGCAGCATACGTACACGTGCACATTAAAACGCTCACAGATGTTCGTGGCCCACTTGAACATGTCACACGCCAATAAGACAACATATAAACTTGCTTTTAAAAAGGCAAAACAAGCAGCTCACATCGCTGTTTGAATCCCGCTCAGACATGGCGTGAGAGGTTGACCGTCGCAACTGATGAGGTTCACTGTGTGGCCACAGTATGAGCGTAGTACCGGCGACTTACGCGTGACTTATTTTATACTGAGGCAGACTTGCGAGGCATTTGCTGCATTCTCTCCTCCCTCGCCTACCTGGCCTGTTGTAAAAATTGTCAATGCGACCGGAGGCGAGATCGGGCGCAGTGACCGACAAAGATAAACAGTCCGGCTGCGCGTGTCACGTTGTCTGACGCGCGCACGATCGACCAGACTTTCACAAAAACAAAGGGATCGGCTCGCATATCATCTGTGTAGGAGTGCCATTGATGCCACGCCGATAGGACAAGGGAAAGAACACGCCTGCAATGTAGGAAAAGTTCCTATTCTTGTAGAAGTAGATGCGATCTTTGTGACCCAGCTCATGTCCCAGCAATCACATCTATTTCTCCTCAATTATTTCTTGGAACTCGCATTTTCCCTTCCTTTTCCTGTGCCCACTTGTGATCTGGCCCTCGGCATGACGTCATCGTGATGCCAATCGATATTTTGAGCCTTACCGATTGGCCGCGCCCGGGCGTGGTTTGGGCGCATGCACACATCCATTACTGACTCACGACTATAGTTGGTTCTCGATGTAGGAGGAAAACCTCTTTCACCGGTTTCTTGTAACATCCCAGGCTTTTTATTTGGGATACTTTCCATCGTCAACCCATACACCCCGACAGTTTTAGACCTTCATCCTATTTTTTTGTTTTGCCGAAGAGAAGGGATGCACTGGAACATAGTTATCGGATGACTGGCATTTCGAAGACCTTGGTCAGCGCAGCATTGTCAAAACCTTAAACGCACAGAATCGAACAGAGATGCAAAAGTGGCGTACCAAGTTTGTCGGCTTTGGGCATATCAGTTTTATTTTTCTTGCTCGACCTTTTTGAGGATGTTTGGCAGAGGTGGAAGTAGCGTGAGTCATTAACAAACGCCAGTGGGATGGTTGTTCTTTCTGGTAACCTTTTTTCTCCCCGTAGGGTGAGTTCGTCGTCGGGACATCCTGACGAATTTCACGTATATTAATAAGCGGCAAAGTCTAAACTGGGGAAGCTTTCGAAATAGGACAATTCTAGGCACAATTTCTTAGTACGGATGTTGATTTTTCAATGCGTACTTCAATGTGCATTCAGTCACCCAAAGAATTAAAACTGTCGAAATCTGAAAAACCTTTTGAGAAAATTCTTCTAACTAGATAGGTTTGTTTAGATCAATGTGCAATACCGTTTCTTAAAGGGTTTTTGTGTGCAAAAGTAATTTATTGGCCATCTTATTGCACGCATATTATGCCATACAGCTTGTTTCGTCATGAACTTAAGTACTCGAAATTGGGAAATATACGCTCGGTCTACGTAGACGATTTTCGAGTTTCTTTTATTGAGGGAGATAATTGGCAGAGTGAATAAACGGCTCAAAATCAACGACGGTCAAATAGCCCAGATCAATGTGTCTTTCCTATGGCAAACACCTGTCACAATAAGGACTGGGTCTCCCCAACGAATCGATCATTGAAAGTTCTTTCCGCAAGTTTACAAAGATTTTTCGACAAGCTAGACGAACATATAAACGTAGTGGATGAAATTAAACCAGACATTATGCCTTACTGCAGACATGTCTGATTCCGAAATATCACGTAGAGGATATCAACACTTCAGGAGAGATAGACCAAGTCGAGGAGGAGGAGGAGGAGGAGGAGGAGGAGGAGGAGGATGAGGAGTCATAGTTTATGTCACTCGCAAGCTGACCGCTATGGCTGACATGCATATTCCATTACTCAATGTAGAACTCTGAAGAATTACTATATCTACTAAAGTATTCCAGACCACTGACGATATCGGTTGAGCACAGTTCACCTTATCAGACTTCCGACCATGATCTAATTCTGATAACAGAACCCTACAAAGCCTGCGAGACGAAAGATGTCCTCAATTTTGGGGATTTTAACGCTCCTGGTACTGACTGGAAAACATGGAATGCACAGGGCATGCCAGATAACTTCAACCACAAACTACTACAATGGGTAACAGACAAACTTTTCTGTCAGAGCATCACCTTTGGAACGCGGACGTGAGAAACACAACAGACAAACTGTCTTGATCTGATTTTTACCCGAGATGTGGAGAATGCGCTAGACCTACAGGATCGACCGCCATTAGGGTCAAGCGATCATATTACACTGTACTCCGAGAACTCACTCTTTTCCAAACCAAATTTGCCTGATATTTGGGAAATAAACATTTATGAGTGGGACTATTCACTTACGAGAAGACAAATGTCAGAGTTATCCTGGGAAGCAGAAATACATTGTGGAACCAATAACGATTGGACGAATTTCAGTTCGTAATTGAAAATGATTGTTTACCTCAACCGTCCTCTCAGAAGAAAGACAACCACAAACCGCCCAAAGTGGATATACGCAAACTTGCAGGTCTCTTTCAAAAAAGCAATCGTTTCTGGTGGCGTTACAGAAAAACCGGCTCCGATGCTCACTTACGGGAATATAAGCAGCAACGCAACGTTTGTAAAAACAAGGCTAATAAGCTGCGAGGGAAGTTCGAACTAAACATACCGCAAAAATCGTTGGAATACCCCAAAATGCTATATGGCTACATAAGGAGTACAAGGAGAACTCAGGAAATGATTGCTGCCCTTAGGTCTGCAGACGGAAAACTGCAGAACGACGAACAGGTTGAAGCATCCCTTCTTTCCAAATTCTTTCAAACCGTCTTCAACCGAAAGCCTAATACTCTTGCTGCTATTCCACTCGTTTGTCAACCAAAGTTTACCCTTCCTTTCCCTTCCCCTCCATTTCCTCTTCATCCACAACAGAAAAACTTAGACCTTAACTTTTCGCCGACCATAGTTAGAACCGAATTAGTCCGTATTAAGCTTGTCAAGTCGCCTTGGCCGGACAGAATTCCTACATTGGCACTTAGAGAACTTTCTGACAAACTGTGTCCAAAAATTACTTTGAAGAAAGAAACTCACGGTAGAATGGAAGTGTGCATTCACCGCCCCAATCTTTAAAGGAGGTTCCCGAATGTACTGCGAAAAGTACCACCCTGTCAGTTTATCTTACATAGCGTAAAAAATTAGGGAGCGTATTATTAAGAGGCATTTAACGCGCTATTTGGAAAACAAGTAAAGATTATGCGATGTCCAAAACGGCTTCCGTCCAGGACGTTCCTGTCTCACGAGTGCTTTTTCGTCGCATGAGCAATGCACAAAGGTCACAGGTAAGGGCTATCCAGTAGATATCATATTTGTGACTTCAAGAAGGCCTTTGATAGCGTACCACACAGACTTCTTTAACAGAAAATTTGAGACGTTGGAATTTGAGGAAGATTTTTAAATTGGATCAAGGGTTTCTTGTCTTTCGGAGTATGGAGAGTCGTTGTGTGAAACTCTAGCTCGGAATGGGCAAAAGTAGAAAGTTTTGTTCCACAAGATTCTGTTTTGGGTCCGCTACGCTTCCTACTCTACGTGAACGACTGTCTCAATGATATAGATTGTGAAGCTGTCATGTTTGCAGATGACATAAAATATGGACTGCGCTGACGACGCAAAAGGAGTACAATCGAATATCGACAAACTAAGTGCCTGGTCGGCCAGGTGGCTTCTTAAGTTTAATGTATCCAAGTGTGTGATCCTACACATAAGCACTGGTTGAAAAGTATCTCGGAAACACCAGTACTTTATTTATGGAACTGCATTAAAAGAGGTGGAAACACACAAAGATCTGTGCATGTGGTCAACTGCGAATTCGATGACCTCAGAATACTGTAAAGAAGCAGTCCAGAAGGCAGCATGTACACTGCATTGGATCAGACGTGCGGTTAAAATATGCCCCCCTAATTTCTTCGGAAAAGTCGTTGGCGTCTTCGTGAGACCACGTTTAGATTACGGAATACCAGACTGGATATCGTGTATGAAGAAATATTTTGACGTCCTCATTGAAGGCCCAGAGGGCCCCGTCATTACTTATTTCCTCTTTCCTACAGGCACATTCGTATTCGGAAATTACCGTCCCTGTACTTTAACTTGCATTTTGTGCAAAGTCATCGGAAAACTAACAAAAAGACATTAAATGAAATATCTGGAGCAGAAGAACATAAAATGTGCTGCTTAGCGTGGCATTTGCCTTAGGCCTTCATGTCTTACGAGTGGTTTTTACTCGCAGAAGCCATTGATCAAGGCCATCCAGTTGATGTCATAGTCCCTCAACTTCAAGAAGGCGTTTGACAGCGTACTTCATTGGCGATTATTGCATAAAATTTGAAAGTGTGGTATCAAGAATAACGTTTTATAAGTAAATCAAAATTTGCCTCTCATTCAGCCTGCAAAAGTTCTTGTTGGCACTACAGGATCTGAGTGGGTTCCAGTAGAAAGTGGTGCATCATAGGTTTTAGTCTTAGGTCCTCTTCTGATCCTCAGTTATATAAACAAATGCACTGATGATCTTGACTGTGATGTCATCGTGTATGCAGATGATATCAAAATCTGGAAAATCCTTAGCTCTGTTGACGACGTGCAGAAACCGCAAGAAAACCTAGAAATAATGGCTGTCTAGTCCAGCAAGTGGTTTCTATCGTTTAATTTAACCAAACGTGTAGTCTTTCGCTTGGAATCTGGGAGAAGACGTGCCCCAAACACCAGTACTACTTAAACGGAATTCCACTAAAGGAAGTTGATACGCACAAAGATATAGGTATGTGGAAAGCTTCCAACATAATGCCCTCCGAACACTCTACACGAGCCATACAAAAGGCGATGAGCATCGTGCACTGGATCAGAAGTGCATTCATAGTCTTTCCTCACGAACTGCTTTCGCGGATCTTCAGTACTTTCGTTAGACCGCATTTGGAATACGAAATAATTTCTGTCAATGATGAATTCTACCTCCCTTTATCATTCCACCGTAGACTGCGTAGACTCTCCCGTCCTTTTCATCTACAAAACGACACTTCCGTCCTGCCCTTGATCCAACAAATCCTTGAAAAGCTAAGGGTTTTTCCGAAGATAAACGACTAGCTGATGAGAGCAACTTTGCCAAAAACCCTTCGTTAAATGTTGCGAAACTCTTTTCACGAACAGTAAAAGCGCAGAGAAAAACGCAGCACCCAGTACCTCGAGACACCTTAGGAAACCCTATCGCTGACTCTAAGTTGACAGCTGATAACTTCAATGCTTTTTTGTCTGTAACTTTAAGTGAACATTTTGTCGTTCCCTTTCCTAACATCCGGGTTTGGACCAGTAACGTCCTCGAAACCATAACGTTCACCCTCTGGGACGTGACGGTAGGCAGTCGGCGTTTTCGTCAATCTTAGAGTCCTGGACCAGATGGGTTCTCGGTCAGCGTTCAAAAGGCGGGTGCAAATGATATATTTCCGTCCCTTCTGTATAAGATATTTAAACTTGCTCTTGAAAATAAAGCATTCCCTATTTTATGGAAGGAATCGCACATTCTACCTATACCCAAACCTGGCCGACCTATGTCATTTGACGACTTTAAGCCAATAAATACACTGCCAGCAGCCTCGAAGAACTAAGAGACCTTGATCAAAGACAAGATGATGCGTCACCTAACAGACAATAACCTACTTAATGCGGCACAGAATGGGTTCCTCGAGAAAGATCTTGTGACACCTGCCAGCTCTCATTCTTTGATCATGTGCTACAATCTAGAGACAGCGGTTATACAATAAACACCATTTATTTCGATTTCACTAAGGCGTTTGGTCGTGTTGACCATGATCTCCGACTGCTGAAACTTGCCTACTTCGGCATAGATTACAAGCGTCTGAAATTAATATCCTCCTCTTTGAATGCTCGTGCACAATGAGTTAAAAGTTCCGATGTTATCTTAAAGCCAACGCATGTGAGGAGTGGAGTTATTCAGGGTAGCGTACTCGGCCCGCTTCTATTTTTCCTTTATGTGAACGATGTTCCTGATGGTTTTCAGTATGGTAGGCCCTTTATGTACGCTGACGATTTAAAAGTTGCCTATCGATATAAACCAGTCGATCGCAACATCGTGCTTGAGCTCTTACAAAAGGATCTTCAGGCCTTCGCTCAGCGGTGTCACACATAGCGCCTTTCGCTTTCTTTGCACAAGTGCTACGTTATGGTTATTGGCGACAACCATCAGTTCCATCTAAGCATAGACGGTCACGATGTAAATGTGCCCGGAGTTATAAATTATCTGGGCATATCATATTCTACTAGTCTTAATCTGCCAGATCACTGAGTCCTGATTGTCTCGAAAGCACGCCAAACTACTGGGTTTATTCTCATAAATTTTAAAACCGTCAATATTAGAATCAGCCTCTATAAAATGTATGTCAGACCTAGTTTGGAATACTGCTCGTTTCTATTTAGCCTTCTGCACGCTAGTGAACGGAAGAAGATGGAATCAGTCCAGCACTTCTTTACAAAAAGAGTTTTCTCTTCAGAACACATAAACCTGTCCTACCAACAACGCTGTGAGCTAACAGGTCCTGACCTGTTGTGGCTTCGCAGATTACAGAAGGGAATATTTTTACGGTTTAAACTTTTAAACAGTTGTACCTTTAACCCCCTCACATCTCTGAGGCAGCTCGACCACTCTCTGCGCACCAGTCCTCGAGATGTTTTTTTATTTCTTCCTTTGGGACGCACCGTTAGATACCGTCAGTTTTTTCGGTAAACGCTACAGAAATCTGGAATAAGCTACCCAGAAGTATTAAAATTCAGCAAAGTTATGCCTTGTTTACGAGAGCTGCCCGCCCGTGTGAAGTCCTCTGGCAGTTCGATCCAGGCACTGTAAACTCTCTGCGAAAACGAAGGGTCGATGAACATCCAGGTTAGATAAAACTCATCGAAGATATTGCAGGTAAAATACATATGTTACTATAAATTATTGAGTAAAATATTTGCATAGAAAGAAAAATGTTTTCTAACAGTGGGATCTAGGCCCAGTAAACTACCATTATCTCCATGTATATGCACAACTTTGCTATGATTTTGCAGTACCTTCCTGTAGATTTAACGATAGTTGTTAAGCCAATATAAATCCAGTTTATTTTGTATGTATCTGTCGTGTCCGCCCGTAAGACGTCCTCTCGGGAGTCCGTCCCGGGTACCGAAAATTTGCTACGAAAACGAATGGCGACGAACATCCAGGTGGGATAAGGCACATTGAAGATATTCCAGTTAAAATAAATATGTTACTATATATTAGTGAGTACCATAGTTACACAGAAAGAAAATAGATTTTTACACTGTGATCTAGGCACAGTCATCCTGAAGGATCGAAGATTACCTGTATCCCCGTTATCTGTATGTATGTGCGATTCTTTTGTGTGATGTAGCAGTGACTTCCTTGAAGAATGAACGGTATTTTTCAAACAAATATAAATCCAGTTTATGTTTGAACGTGTCTGTCGTGTCCACCCGTATGACGTCCTCTTTGATTCCGTTCCAGGCACCGACAACTCGCTGAGAAAATGAGTGGCGACGAACATCGAGGTTGGATAAGGTTCCTTGAAGTTTCAGAGAATTGCCACGCAGGTAAAATGTTGTGGCAAATGAAAAAACGTCTTCGAAGTGTAGAGTGCAGTCCTGATTCCTTACAACCCGGTATGTCTGTATGAGATCGCATCGGATCTGCCTGTACTCAAGAGGGAAAAGTTTAAGAGCGTCAAGTCTGCATTAGTATCATAAAGACTTTAGATCCTTCACGACTTTTTTGCCCTCCTTTGAACCCTTTCCAATAGTTTGTAATCTTTTTTTCAGCCAAGGTCACGCCGCCTGAACTCCATATGCCAGGTGTGAATGAATAAATGTCCCGTATATTTTTCCGAATATGACCTTATCAATATCTACGAAAGTTCTTTTAGACTTTCTTAGACATTGATAAGGACATATTTGCTGATTACTTAAAGCCAGCCTTTAGAAATCCTTCGTGCCCTACTTTTCTTCCACAATTTTTCGCCCTTAACTGGGAAAATGCATTCGAAGTTATGTTATGCTTTGACTCAAATATTTTTTAAGTATACACCATTTAATATGGGCTCCCCATACGCAATGATACATTTACATTAATAGGGTCATCAATGGCACTGCCTGTTACCCTTCAAAATATACAATATGGCAGTTCGACCGTCGATTTCGACGAGGTCCATCGTATGCTCCACACGAGGTGGTGCAGGGACGGGGACTTGTGCGTGAATTAGTTTTAAGTGATAGTAGCCTTGCGCTGCAGCTACCGCACTCTCTCCTCCTCCACCACCTGAGCCCGGTGTCAAGACAGAGTCAGGAAGACCGGAGATGGGGGAGGGCGCCGGTGGCTGGCGCGGCCGGAGACGCCCCTGGGCGTGCCACCACACCTGGCTTGGATCCCACAGAGTGGGAGTGCCATAAAGGCCACATTAAGAAGGAGCCATTGCAACCTGACTCTAAGTCCGCCAGTCAGCTACTCCACACAAAACACACATTGGGCTGACCACGCTGTCCGAGTTATCCCGTCAGTTGGAAACCTTCCAAGCCACGGATTTTAGCGCACCGTGATAGTTACAAGCGCGTCAGATTGTTTATAGTGAGGAAAATACGCTGAACTGTCGACCTCACTCTCTACCCCACCCCCACAATCAGACCACTGTCCGAGCCGGTCAGTTGTCTGATGCGGAAGAGGGCGCAGCTGCTGGTGACCTCGTCTTCGTGTACTACGTATACGACCTGCCCCCTCAAACACAAGCACCAGGATTTGACACAACAGGGGGTTGAACGGCTTACAGCTCACATGTGTGAGATAGCCAAAGTTCACGTTAAGACGGAGCCATCGCAGCCTGGCTCTAAGACCACCAGTCAGCCACTCCACACAACACACATTGGACTAACTGCGAGGTCTGAATGTAATTGTCAGTTAACAACCTTCCAACCACGGCGGTTAACGTTACCGCACACTCTTCTCCTCCCCCCCACCTGAGCCCGGTCTCACGACACAGGCAAGAAGACCGGAGATTAGAGAGGTCGTAGGTGGCTGGCGCGGCCGGAGCCGCCCCCGGGCATACCACCACACCTGGCTCGGATCCCACAGAGTGGGAGTGCCATAAAGACCACATTAAGAAGGAGCCATTGCAGCCTGACTCTCAGTCCACCAGTCAGTCACTCCACACAAAACACACATTGGGCTGACCACGCGGTCCGAGTTATCCCGTCAGTTGGCAACCTTCCAAGCCATGACTTTTAGAGCACCGTGATAGTTTTAAGTGCGTCAGATTGTTTATAGTGATGAATATGCGCTGAGCTGTCGACCTCACTCTCTCCCCAACCCCCACCATCAGACACTGTCCGAGCCGGTCAGTTGCCTGATGTGGGAGTGGGCGCATTGGCTGACGGATCGGCGTACCCGTCTTTGCGCGCCACAGCACGACCTGGCCCCCATAACGCACACACCAGGATTCACAAACTCAGGGGATATGGAGCAGCCATCGCCGTCTCACTCCCAGTCCACTGGTCAGCCACTCGACACACACAGCACATACACTGAGCCGACGGCGTGGTCTGGTGGAAGCGTCAGATTTGCAGATTTCCCAGCCACGGTTTCTAGGAAACCGTTATATACTCTGGTTAATGGTGATTGTGAGGGTGTTGTCGATGTATTAGTGTAGGTAGTGTGCGCTGATGTAGCTTAGCCTCCGGTGGTTTACCGCAGGTTGTCGTGGAGGCGCATGTGTCCTAATAGGCCCATGCGGTGTGTAAATGTGCGGGAGCAGTGAGGCAGTGAAGGCGAGCACGTCGACTGTATGTCGGAGCCCCAGGCACTGGTTCACCAGCCTCCGTGCGATGGTTTCGCAGGTGACCGACCAGGCGGATGCGTGATTTGAAGTTTCGGGCGCAGTGTGGGCAGGAGAAATCGGTAGAGGCTGGGGGGATGTCATTCATGGTAGTGGGGTGGCAGTGGCGCTAAGAAAGGCAGGAGCGGCGGGTGTGCATGGTGTATCGGTGTTGTCGGCATTGTGGTGAATTCCGGTGTCATGGATGCGCATGTGACCGAATAGGCCCATGCGATGAGTGAATGCGCGAGGACAGTGAGGGCAGTGGAGGCGACGATCTCTGCTGTGTGATGGTGCTCCAGGCACTGGCTCACCGGTCTCTGTACGATGTATTCGCAAGTGACCGACCAGGCCGATGCGTGAGGTGAATGTGCGGTCGCATTGAGTACAGCTTAGGGGAGATTCCCCATCGCTGATGGTGGTGGTGGTGGTAGTGAAGGCGAAGGCGGTGGTGGTTGCGGTGGTGGTGGTTACAGGCGATGAGTAGATGGATGTGGTCTCTATGATGGTGGGAGTAATGGAATTGATGCCAGGAGTAAGGATGTGCGAGTCAGAAGGAGGGTTGGCAGAATTTGACGTAGAAATTGGAATTGTCGGATTGTTGGTGCATTGCGTTCGAAGATGTCCAATCAGGCCGATTCGTGCGCGGAAGTTGCGTTTACAGCGTGGGCATGTTGGCAGGGCCTGGGCATTGGCGGTGTTGGTCCGGGGCGCTAGTGACTTTCGTGCCGCTCATTTGGCCTTGGCGGTGGCGATCCGGTTGGCCTCATAGATTGCTGAGCCAGTCTTCACTGATCTTCTCCATGCCGGTCTATCCTGGGCGAGGTCCTTCCAGGTCGCCGAGTTGATTTGCAGTTGCTTCAGCGATTTCTTCAAAGTGTTCTTGTAGCGTCGTTTTTGACCTCCCTGCCGGCGAGAACCCGTAGCCACATCTCCGTAGAAAATTCGTTTTGGTAGTCGCTCGTCGTCCATTCTTACCAGGTGGCCGCTCCATCGCAGCTGCACTTGCCTCAGCATGGCATGGATGCTGAGGATTGCGGTCCGCTCCAGGACTTCCATGTCCGGGATCCTGTCTTGCCATTTCAGCTTCAGTATTCTGCGGAGGCAGCTGAGATGGATGGGATTCAGCTTTCTTGCTTGGTTCGAGTAGATTGTTCAGGTCTCCGCTCCGTAAAGGAGTGTCGTCAAAACGACGGCCTTGTACATCTTCAGTTTGGTATTCAGGTGAATACCGTAGCGATTCTACACGGAGGCCTGCAGCCGGCCGTAGGCCTGACTAGCTTTGGAGATCCATTGGGCAACCTCGTCATCGATTCTCGTGTTGCTCGATATCGTGCTTTCCAGATAAGCGAAGGTTTCCACGTTTTTAAGTTGAGCACCGTTGACATTGATTCGAGGAGCATTGTATTCCGCCCTGGATGGCGGCTGGGGCATGACAACCGTTTTGGATGTACTGATTGTTAATCCAAAATCGGCGCAGCCTTCGGCGAAGAGGTCCATGCTCCTCTGCATGTCCTCCTGCGTCACGGTGTTAAGGGCGCAGTCGTCCGTGAAGAGCAAGTCATGGACTGTATTCGTAGACACGCGCGTTGGAGCCTGCATACGCCGACTGTTGAGAAGGTGCCCGTCAGTTCTGTAGGCGATGCGGATACCAGGTTGCTCATCACGGTAGGCGTCCATCAGCATAGCCGAGAACATGAGACTGAAGAGGGTGGGGGCCAGTACACAGCCCTGCTTCACTCCGTTGGTCACTGCGAATGCTTCGGATACCGTCCCGTTGTCAGTGACGCGCGCCGACATCCCGTCATGAAGCTGACGCACCATGTGCGTGAACCGCTCAGGACAACCAAATTTCTGCATGACTTTCCACAGTCCGTCACGATTCACCGTGTCAAAGGCTTTCGTTAGATCCACGAAGGTAGTTTATAGGTGAGTTCGCATCTCCTGACACTTCTCTTGTAGCTGTAGGGCGTCAAAGATCATATCGGTTGTTCCGCGGTGTCGGCGGAAGCCACATTAGCTTTCCGGGAGCCGGCCCTGCTCTAGGTGACCGTTAAGACGATTGAGAAGGATACGGGGGAAGACCTTCCCGGCGATGTTGAGCAACAAGATGCCTTTGTGATTATCACAGAGTTGCCGGTTCCTTTCCGTTTGTAGAGATGGATGATGGTCGCGTCTTTGAAATCCTGAGGAACTTCTCCTTGGCGCCACATCTCCTGGAAGAGTGTTGTGAGTTCTGTCATCAGCTGGGGCCCACCGTGTTTGTAGACTTCCGGTGGGATTGCGTCGGATCCCGGTGCTTTACCCCATTAAATATGCTGCACGGCCCGGATGGTTTCTGGTAGGGAAGGCGGCAGATCCAGGTCATTGTTCGTGTCCACTTTAGGGAGCTGGTCAATGGCAGCATCGGAGATGGCTGATGAGCAATTAAGGACATTTCTGAAGTGCTCGGCCCGGCGCTTCAGAATTTGCGATATCTCTGTCAGCAGTGTTGTGCCGTCAGAGCTGAGCAGCGGTGCGGACCCCTTGATACACGGGCCGTAGATAGCCTTGATGGCTTTGAAAAAGTTTTTCATTTCATTGCAGTACGCATACCCCTGGATTTCCTCAGCCTTTCGGATCATCCAGGCATCCTGCATCTCCCGCAGCCGTTGTTGTACAAGGCGCCGGCATCTGAAAAAGGCTGCTTTGGTGGCGTCAGTCCGAAGGTCCATGTAGGCTTTGTGTAGTGCATTCTTCTCCGCGAGTAAGTTGCTGATGTCGGCGTCATTGTCGTCAAACCAGTCCTGGTGTTGACGGCGTGCGCGTCCGAGGACATCGAGGGCGGTGGACTGGATGACATTTCGCAGTTGACATCATCGTGTCTCCACGGTAGCTTTATCATCTGGAGCATGCAGGTCCTCCAGTTTCTCGGTTATTTGGTTGCTGAAATCAAAACAGTAAGCAGGCAAATTTAATAAAAGAGTATTTAACTTACATGGCAGCTTCTTACCTTGGGGCCTTCGACGGGGTTGCAGTCAGAACCTCATCTGGGAGATGACGAAGCGGTGATCTTTCCAACCATTGGCATCGTGGATCGCCTTGGTTACCAGCACGTCCTGTCGATCTCGCTTCCGGACGAGAACATAGTCCAGCAGATGCCAGCGCCACGACCAAGGGTGCATCCACGTGGCCTTCTCCCGCGTCGGAAGGCGGAAGAAGGTGTTGGTCAGCAGGAGATGGTGTTCCGCACACGTGCGCAGAATAAGGAGGCCGTTATCGTTACAGCTACCGAGACCGTGGGGACCCAGCACTCCCTGCCAGGCAGCGTGTTCCGTCCCGACGCGGGCATTGAAGTCACCAAGGACAATTAACTTGTCCTCTTTCGGCACAGTCACCAGCAAGGCGTGCAGGTCCTCGTAGAATTTGTCCTTCACCGCATCAGAGCTCGTCATTGGGGAGCGTAGGCGCTGATGATGGTGGCGAACTGATCTCCCCGAAGAGGCAGGCGGAGGCTCATTAGGCAGTGATTGATACCCTGCGGCAGACAGGGCAGACGTACAACAGTGTCGTTCCGGATGGCAAAGGCAACACCAGCGTCGCGTCGCTCTGCCTTTGGCCGGCCGCTCCAGAAGAAGGTGTAGTCGGCACCCACCTCCTCCAGCTGACCCTGCTCAGAGAATCGGGTCTCGCTGAGAGCAGCAATGTCCAACTTGTAGCGCGCCAGTTCCCGAGCGACAAGCGCCGTCCTTCGTTCTGGCCGGTTGCTCCTAGGATTGTCTTAAAAGGGAACGAAAATTCCCGGCTGCTAGTGTGAGTGGACTCACCCGATCAGCCTGGAGGGTATGGCGAGGGGGATGGGGACGGAGCGTATTGTTGTTTGTTTGAGTTTTACGACCGCGTATTTTGCGATCTGCGCGCCGCGGCCGGCTGCAGAAGACGTGATACCCAGCATTTGTTTAGGGTACCTTTTGTAGCCCCTTCCTCCGCGAGGAGGCAAGCAGTGCTGTCCCTAAATAGGGCTACTCGGACATCCCAGACGGCTGCCGAAATCCACTATGGGTTACGGTTTTATTTTAGTGGGAGAACGACCCGAGTTAGCCTGGGCCACCTACGGGGTTGCTGTCGCCCCCATCGTAGGACTTTTTGAGAGTGGGGAGGTGGGAAGTTCGGGAGTCAGACATACCGGGTGTGGAGGCACACACAACACCGGAGACCCTCACCTGGTTTAGCCCACCGGTCGTGACGGTTGCCCGGGGTGTGGCCGCTGGGAAGAACCCAACTTCGAGGAGCCACAGGTGAGAGTTGGGTACCAGTTAGAGGCGGCCACAGGAGCATTCACCACCTATACGAGACAAATGGAGCGACCAAATGCTATCTGTGTGATGCTACCCCTAACTAGTACCCCTACACCCCATATACAATATACATACGCAATAATCAAATAAATCGTGACCCGATTCCAGCGCTGCAGTCCCAAAAAAACTGAGTACTTGAAACAGATGACCAAACGAAAGCCATACTCCTCTCTAGCATCTTTCAGTCGGTTTTCACTCATTAAACAAATCCTCCAGCCGCTTCCCTACTCATGGCATCTTCAACATTCGGAAACTTCTGCATTAGAAAATAATCTTTACTTCTCGGCCATATTGGTAAGGATTGAATTACTACGCCTGAACCCTGCCAAGTCACAGGGTACAGTTAGAATTCATCCGCATGCCCTTCGAGAATTGGCCGATGTACTGTGTGAGGTGGTCTCGATGATATTCCAATCGTCCATGAAAGAGGGTGAAATACCACAGGAATGGAAAACTGCCCTTTATCTCATCGATCTACAAAGAAGGGTCCCAAGCTGGAGTCAGAAAATTACCGTCCCATTAGTTTAACCTGCATTTTGTGCTAGGTCATGGAAAATCTTATTAAGAGACACATAATAAAGTATCTGGAGCTGCCCAACATGGCTTTCACTCTGGTCACTCATGTCTTACGAGTGATCTTTAATCGTAGGAAAATGCACAAAAGTCATTAACCAAGGCTGCCAGTTGATATCATTTCCTTTGACTTCAAGAAGGCGTTTGATAGCGTACCACATCGGCGACTGTATCATAAAATTTGGCAATGTGGAATCCAGGGTAATGTTTTTAAATTGATCAAACGTTTCCTGTCATGCAGACTGCAAAACGTACGAGTTGAAACCGCTGAATCCGAGTGGGTAACAGTAGAAAGTTGTGCTCTGCAGAGTTTAGTCTTAGATCCTCTTCTCTTCCTCATTTATATAAACGACTTTAGAATTTAGTATTTATATTTGGTTAGCGCCAGCAAGGCACTGTCTAAACAAACTGCACTGATAATCTTGGCTGTGGTGCCATCATGTTTTCAGATGATATCAAAATCTGGAAAACCATCAGCTCTGTTGATGACGCGCAGAACCTACAAGAAAACCTAGATAAATTGGCTGTCTGGTCCAGCCAGTGGCTTCTAAAGTTTAATGTACCCAAATGTGTAGTCTAACGCTTGGTATCTGGGAGAAGACGTTTCCCCAAATACCAGTATTACCTGAACGGAATTCCACTAAAGGAAGTTGAAACGCACAAAGATCTAGGTATCTAGAATTTAGAATTTATATTTTGTTAGCACCGGTAAGGCACTGTCTAAACAAACATATGTAACACAATAAAGTTATGAAAATGTGTGCAGATAAAATATACAAATACTTAATAATGTAGACATAACTTGTCCTGCTATGTCAACAGTTAGCGATGTTTTGAAATTAATGGTGAACTAGAAAAAATAGACAGTGAAAAAAACTCCTTCCATGAAAATGGAGGCAGAGTTCAATAGGCCTTCATTTTTGAATCAAATGTAGGCGAAAAAACTGCTTAGGAAAAAATGGTCAGGTGGTAGAGTAGGGTACTACTGCAGTACCATTTCAGAATGAGATAATGAAACGTGGAGGTGATTCGTTCTTGATCACTTAGGCGTATGAAACAGAATCTCACGAAAATGCGTCAATGAACTTAAGTCCTCAGCATCTTAGGATCCAGAATTGAATTCTGATGATGGTAAGTATCCAAAGAAACGGTTGCATTTTAGACTGTGGACCATCGAATGTGTACGTCCAAATGACGTCATCATTTGGAGGACTGGTGATATAAGGAGACATCATAGTTCATGGGCAACTCGAGGTAGCGAAAATATAGTTTCAAGAGGGTCACTTAAATTTCCGATGGTCCTTTCTCCGAGTCATGGGGAAAGCTACTGGGAAAAGATGAGGAAAATAAAAGGTTAATAGAATGAATGTTAAGATAAATGTGCAGTCTTCGCTTGAATGCAGATAGACAAGTTAAAGACCTAATTTCAATTAGCAAATTATTCCAAAGAAAACTATTCCTAGAAGCAAAGAAGAGAGAGCGTTTTCACGTGGAGGATGCAGGGGGAGGTATAATTAGTGCAGAATTTCTTAGGATATAAGGAATACTAACAGTGGTAATGATATAAGCTTGTGGAGAGTTGAGCTATTATTAAGTCGGAAAAGGAGACAAAAGCCTGCTTCGAGTTTCCTGACCCAAAGAAATTTCAGCTTCGTTATCTGGCATCTTGTTGAGTAGGAAGTAGTTGAAAGAGTTGGAAATAGGAGTTTTTTGTGAAATGTCTTTGGAAATTTTCAATTTTTGAACGGCTCAAATTCGTTCATTAAACCGAACAAAGGGCAGCAGAATTCAAGAATAGGAAGTACAAACAATCGAAAATGTCTTAATTTAATTTCAGGAAGGTAGAAATTATAAGCAATAAAGCCGCAAATCTGATCAGCTTTGGCCGTAATTCTATCGGCATGAGCCGAAAGATCTAATTTATTGGTGTAGCTTAACCCCAAGTCCTTGATTGAGGAACATTCAATCAAAGGGCTACCTTCAAATATAAGAGGTTTCGGCTGCCTTACAGGCCCAAAACTTATGTAGCGATAATTAGTAGTTGAGAACTCCATTAGCTTTGTGGAGCTCCAGGCCGAAAGAGCGTCTAAGTCTGAATGAATTTGTTCAAGGCATCGTTCGGTCGTAGAGTTAGAGTCTAGGCACCGTTCGGTCGTATAGTTAGATAGATTGATTCCAAACTAATGCGCTCCGAGTAGTCTAAATGAGCCATCCAAAAGGCGCTGAGCATCATGCACTGCATCAGGCGCGCTTTCATAGTCTTTCCTCCCAAACTGCTTTTACGGATATTCAGTTCTTTCGTTAGGCCGAATTCGGAATGCTGAATACCAGCATGGATGCCTTGTATAAAGAAAGACACTGATCCTAACGAGCAGGTGCAAAGATGGGCAACAAAATTGGTGGATGGTCTTAGGACCCCGTCATACCCAGAAAGACTTATAAAGCTTAAAATGTTTCCTTTATCCTAGAGAGAAATTAGATATGACTTGCTAGGGCCATTCCTTATTATCCACATGCACGGGTGTTCGCTGAAATCCTAAGATTTCTTGGAGTTTACAAACATGACTCACCTGTGGGGTTATCCATATAAGGTCAAACGCGAATGCATACGCCTAGATAAACGAAAATTTCTTTCCATCGGCGAATGGCACGACCATGGAGCTCACTTTCAAGCGAAATAATAACATCGAACACCGTGGATATGCTCAACTGACAGTTTGATTGCTTAATTTGTCATAATCGACTTCTCTCCCTGCAGGACTATATTAAGCCAACCATTAGCTTTACTTCATTATTTCAATTTATGTGTATCGTACCATTACACTTTTGATATAAAATTTTTAACTGAATTATATGTTGTCTCTATATACTTGCATTTATAATTTTAAATTATACATAAATAGGGTCAAAAAGGGATATGCCCGTAACTCTCAAATTATACAATATAAAAGTGTACGTTCCTTGCAGCTTTGGAAGAATACTTCGGCCTTAAGGCGGATACAATTGACCTGCACTTCCTCGAAATCATTATTCGTCCTGTCTACAATCTACCTTCTCTTTCGGATACATATCAATCTAGAAGACCAACAGGTAAAAAAGGAAGATAATTAGACAACTAATTGGAACAAATCTATGCGAGCAAATGATTTTTGGCGTGGAAATGCATTAAATTCACATGAAAGAATAATATCTCCTAAAACCATTTACCTGATCAAGTGGCACACGTTCTTTAATCACGTGCATAGCAAGGGTTCAAGGCCAAATGCCCACTCTTCTCACCTAGTCCAAAATGAGATAGCTGCATTAAACTTGGTGATACTATACTGTTTCTCTCCGACTAACTTCAGTTTGATGCGGAAATACAGTTGTACCCTGAGTTTGACGAAAGCAGAGTGAGCATAGGCATGGAAGCAAGTAGCATCTGAGTTTACTTTCCAATTACCTTCGACTACTCCAAAATCGAAGAAATCCAGCTTTTCTGCTAAATTTACCCCCTTTACGATCGCTCGCTACTGCCAACAACACCGCCAACACCACTGCCTTCCATTTGCTACTATCCCTCAGACCATATATTGAGACTGCTAAACAAAATATGCCAGCAATCTCGTCCAGGGATGGTGCTTCTCTTCCTTTCGCGACAGTGCGCACCCACCCAGAAGCGTATTCTCTCCATGGTTTTCTCAAGAAACTCCTAATAAAAATGGCCCTGCTGGACTAGTGTACAAACTCGATCATTGTGTCACGTCGAAGGGAATATGTTGCAGTAGCCTGCCCATGAGTGACAACCTCTGACAGCCACTGGTGGTGCTCACTTTCCCTGACCGTCATTTCGTCCTCCATATATAACTCCTCTTTACGCACACCCAGCGTTTTCTACGCACAGGACCGGAGCACCCATTCCATATTTTCAGTGGCTGCCAACCGTTGGACGACTTCGCCGCCATCAAAAATTACCAGCGTACCCACTTAAACTGTTCTTTCTAAATGCCAGATCCTTGTTCAGTAAAATGCCTCTGCTTCAGACTCTGGTTTTCACCTCTGTCCAGCTTATGTTATAGTAACTGAAACATGGACACCAACTTCCGTAGCCGACTTCGAACTCTCTCCCTTCCAGGTTATCATTATATTAGAAATGATCTTCGTGGTGGAGAAAGCTGTATCTATTATAAGCAAGCATTTGTTTATTTGCCCTTAGATTATCCGCAATTTACTGCGCTTGCAGAGAGCTTTTGGCTTCGAATTACCTTAAAAATAAGAACTCTTTACTCTTTGGTTGTGTCTATTACCCACTCTATATCATTGAAGCTTAGGATCTTTGACTCTCACAGACATTTCATTCCACTGTGGATTTAAGTATTGCTTTGTTGCAGGCAAATTCATTCTTCCTGCAGCTCGCTGGTTTCCACCTTACGGCTGTTTAAATTTCGAGGACATACTCGAGGCTGTATCTATCGGAATGTGTTATCAGGTTGACGACTCCCACATCCGAGGATCGAGCATACTTGATTTAATCTTCTCTAGAGGATGTCTGTATTTGACAGTGTCAACTTAAGGTCCACTCGAGAGTTCACAGTGCTGCATATTTAGCTCTGCACTAGAATTCAAAACTGATGAATTGTTTTTTCATAAAATTTAGCTTTTTTCCTCGATTTCAAATCAGTCCATTTGACAGACTTATTGACGCACGTTTATTTCCACGATTGGTCTGATTTCATTCTATGTCTGTATGTGAATACTTTTACTGATAAACTGTGCGAAGTTTTGGATCCAGTAACTCCTCCTTTTGTTGCCCGTCAGAAAACAATTGATATAAATAATAATAATAAATAAATTGTATATTTAAGGCCCAGAGGGCCCCAGCAATACAAACTTAGTATCGTGGTTTAAATAAATACAAAGTGGATAATTGCTGCACTATACGAGCATCCATATGAACAGTAGAAATAAGTAGTATGTAAGCATATCCGATTCAGAACGATTTGCCATTTTTAAAACAAAAGTCAACAATCTTTGGCATATACGGTGAACTAGAAAAGAATCTGTAAAAATCGGCTAAATCGGTGGGCGGAGTTCCGCGAGCAACCAATTTGAAAAAAAGGAGAAAAAACAGCTTCACTAAAAAATTAATAGCTAGATGCAATGGGATAGTGTTGTGATTTTGCTGACAGCGTATGAGGGGTTGGAACGCTCCTTGTCGGGTGAGATATAATATAGCAGTCAGCGCTACTGTTTATAACCACCAGTGGAGGTGAGAGAGGTGACAGCAGGGTCGAAACGAAGAGGGGACAGTGGAGGTCACGAGATCATCATCGGGATGGGAACTTGCTGACTGCATAGTCCACCAATCATCGATGCAAAACTATCAGAACCTGCCTCGATCATCAACTGAACCTGGAGACAATCGTCAGGATTGCATAATCGGAGGAAAGTATCAAGCTGGTCAAGAGTTGGCGATGTTAGTTTAAAAGGAGGGGACGAAAAAGTGAATGCAAAGATTGACTCTGCAGATGATGATGGAAATATAATTAAAGACCAATATAATATCAAGGGAGCTGCCTCAAATACCAGCAGGACCATTTTCGAAATCCGAAAGTTGCGAGTTTTGGAAGGAAACAGACAATAAGGACTTTATTTCTTCCAAAGTTACATGTTTGCGTAATTTGGTTTGGAAAATAGCTAATGTGAACGAAAAACTAATTTGCAGTTGAAGATTATTCCAGATGAAAGCATATTTGGAGGCAAAAAAACTGAGAACGGTTATTTGTAGAGCTAAGAGGTTGTGAAATGATCATGGAAGAATTACTAGTGGCATAAAGTCAATCTACCGGAGTGAGAGCGTTAATTCTGGGGAGATTTTGGCTAGAGTTAACGCGAAACAGGAAGCTGAGACCGGCTTTGAGTCTTCTAACCCAAAGAAATTTAATGTTTGCTAACTGGCATCTATCCGTATAAGAGATACTGGATCCAGGAAGAGAAAATAGTCTTCGAGTAAAAACCCTCTGAACTTTTTCAATCTTATTGCGGTCAGAGGCGTTCATCAGCCTAAAGAGGGGACAGCCGTGTTCTAGGATAGGAAGAACAAACATGCGGTATAGGTTGACCTTTATTTCCGGAAGGGAGAAATTATGTGATATAAAACCACATATTTGTGCAGCCTTTGCATAAATTCGATCTGCATGAGGCGATAATGCTAGTTTATTCGTGTAACTTAGACCTTAGTCTCTTATAGTTGATCGTTCTTAAAGTGTACTTTTTTTAAATACTAGAGGTTTAGGAAGCTTGGCGGGGCAAAACACATGAAACTACTCTTGGGCGGCGAAAAATCCATCGGATGGGGTTTAACTCCTGTGACCTTTTAGCCACATCACCCCATCCTTCGAAATGCTCCTTGAAATCCCATAGTGGATGACAAATTGGTATAGACAGAGCCATTGTAAACTCTATTTACAGACAGATGCTATCAAAAAATACACCTGTAACAAAACTTTGTGTTTATAATATATCGGTCATTGATTTCGACTAAATGTGTGTCCACCAAGTAAACATCCATCAAGTCTTAATTAGATATTGCGACGCTATCAGCCATAACAAACAAAATAGGCGGTTTTTTCCATTCTTTAACCTTGGTGGGGAAAATATAAGACCTGCACTTCCAGTTTCACATCTGTAGTTCATCTTTAGTTTGTATTGGTGGCCTTGGAGATTTTTGTGTTTCCGACTGAAACAAAATCGGCCACTTGAAGAGCACATTCAACTCCTTTGATTAGTTTGAATTCCAAGATCCTATCCCAGCTTTAATACCAGCAAAATAAAGGAACAATTTTAAGTCTTTCCAGTCGGCCCTCATAGGGTTGGCACGCTAATACACTGACTAGTTTCGTCGCCGTCTGTTGAAATTGCCTCAACAGAGTGTAATCTTGCTTCATCCAGTAGCCCCAGTAGCGCTTAGACAGTACCTTCCCGGTGCTAACCAAATATAAATTCTAAATTCTAAAAAATCAACGCAATATTCCAATATCGACCGAACAAATGTTCAAAACAAGCGACTAAAAACTCTCTGTCAAAATTAACGAGGAATCTCCTGATTGCTCCTAGGATACACATAGTGTTATTTGCTATATTTGAACAGTGCGACGATGGTTTGAGGGTGGACATTATCCACACACCCAAGTCCTTTAGATCATTTACATCCTAGAGTTGGTGACCACTGGTTAAGTATTGAAATTAAAAACTCATCACTCTTCTGTAACTAGATCGTAGAAGGATGACTTGGGATTTGTTAAACTTAAGGTTCAGCAGCCACCCATCGCACCATGTTTGCAAGCGATCAATGTTATTTTTATGTTCCGCGCATCCTCCGGTTTTTATATTGAAGTCCACAAGTTCAGATCATCAACAAACGTGACCTTCTCGCATGTCAGGCAATCAAGGCTGTCGTTCACGTATCTCAGAAAGAGAATGGGACCCAGGATGCTCCCCTGTGGAACTCCAATGTGAACGGTTTACCAGTATGACTTGGTGTCACCAATTCGAAGGCGTTGGTGCCTGTAGGTGAGAAAGAGGCCAGGCATTTGAGTAGGCTGCCAATCACACCCATTTGATGCAGCTTCAATATCAGACGTCTGTGAGGAACCCTGTCAAAGGCTATGCTAAAGTCAATGTAGACCGTATCGACTGACAAACACGTTTCTTATGATTTCACCTAGCTTTTCATGGATTTAAGCAGGTTTGTGGGGCAGTATCCACCATTTCTAAATCAATGTCTATATGGACTTAGCAAGTTGTTCCAGCTTCCACTCAGTAGATAGATAGATAGATAGGTGTTTAATTTTAGAACCCGGAAGGGCACTGCCATTGGATAAAAATAAAAAAACCGAGCGCGAAATTGTGTACAGTTAAGCTTTGAATAGTAGGTCAGCTTCTTGGCAACGAAAATGATCCAAATCAGTGTGGTTAAAAAATATGTAAAAGAGCAGCCAGTTAAAAAACTCCTTAGGCATTTAATGGAAAAAGAACATGTTTAATTGGGTTTATGGGATTAAAAGGAGAACAAATATGTCGCTCCTTGGAGGAAATATTCGCGTAAGGTAGGACAGACATGCTGATGAGAGTGTATGAGGGTTCAAAACGCTCCTTCTCGTGTGAGAAATCATGTAACGCAAGGGGCTTCTTTTCACCAATGCGTATCGACTAGCTATAAGTGTAACCGTCAAAGATGCTAGAGAGGGGAAACATTCGCAGGCATCATCCGCATGCTTATGGTCAAACGAGGAAAGGACCGTAGAGATCGTGAAGATCCTGGTAGAATTGCCGGAAAAGCGACTATGATAATCTCATTGTAAATTTCTCAGACCACTGATAGAGTAACCCGCAACTATCATCAACAGTCCATTTACGGTAAACACCGGGGAGAAGGATAGGGCCGCAAGCACCATTACCTCAAGGCGCTAGAGATCCAATGGTGGACGAGCTTCAAGCAGTTTGCAAAGGGTCAAGAAAGCGGAGAATTGCGAAGACCAAGGAAATGATTGTAGTCGTCAATATTTACAAATGATGGTAAAAATAAAGAGAGGATAAAAGAAATACGTGCAGGGGAAACAAAACTGCTCCGTGAGGGTATAGTAAGCGGCATGGTAGGTTGCTTGTGAGTGTAGTACGAAACAAATAATGAGAGATCCAGTAATTAACTGAGAAGAAATCAACATAATGCACTTAGTGGTGCTAGTTTGCATGAACGTCGAGGATGAATCTGAGGCCTGCACAGCTTAGTATTCAGATTGTAATTCTAAAGATAGCAAACGAAGCGGAAGTGCTTTAAAATGAGTGCGCAATATGACACAATTGTTTGGCGATCATTTTATGGAGGCATGGATTATGAAGATATTGTAGTTCGTGGCGGAAACTATGCATTGTCAATTTTGCCGAGCACCCTTAGTTAAATGTGGCGGAACTCTTTTTGCACACAGTAAAATAAATAAATTAATTGTATATTTAATGCCTAGAGACCCCCATCGTTACAAACTTAGTATCGTGGTATAAATACATAAAAAGCGGAAAATTGCTGCACTATGTGAGCAGCCATATTAACAAAAGAAATAAATAATATGGTAGGCATATCCGATTCAGAACGATTTGCCATTATAATAACAATAGTCAACACTCTTTGACGTATACGGTGAACTAGAAGAGAAGCAGTAAAAAAACATCGAAGGTTAAATCGTGGGTGGAGTTCGGCGAACCGCCAATGAAAAAAAAAGGAGAAAAAACTTCTTCACAAAAAAAAATAGCTAGATGCCGAACAGTTAAGCAACAGACTTTGCAGAGTTTGGCTCGCTGAGAGCACAAGATTCCCTCTCTCTGTCACGTGCAAGACGAATCTTAGAGGCTTATTCAAAAATCGCTGCAATCCTTATATGTAAAAATAAGAAAGTAGTATATTGATTTTTCAACTGCTTTCTCAATTTCTTAAGTCTTGCAAAGGAAAGTGATGGACGGTGGATTCCGAAGCGTAGGCATTGACAATTTTGGTTGGCATAAATTCCAGGATGATATTTGAAACGACTGACAGGAAGTCAGAAAGACTTGCTGCGTCGTTCGTGGAGGAGAGATGCTGCCAATCCAATGAGTCCAAAAAGTTATTTAGTAAGCTCATATCTGCGAGGTCAAAAGCATGGTAGGTACGAACGGCGCTAGCCTTCTTTCGTGAGACAATTGGAAAGCAACGGTGAATTAATGTTTGGTCACTTTAGAAGAGGCCCTGCTTAAAGTCAACGAAGAGGGGAGCAATGTCGTTTGTGAAACTCAGGTCTAAAATATGCTTGTCTCCCGTTGAAGAACGAACAAGCTGGAACAGATAAGAAAAATTAATGGTATTGAGGAAAGGCTGAAATCTGAGTGGACAAAAGTTTAAATTCCAGTCAATTTCAGGAAAATTAAAATCCCCAGCGATTATTTTAATGTTAAAATTCGATTCCAAAACCAATTTAAAAATTTCACAAAGATTCGCATCATCATCGGATGAGGAATTAGTCGGGTTGTAAATACATCCCAGAATCACCTTTTGCCGGGCCGACAGGATAATGGATACGAAGCAGTTATTACCAGAAAATGACGTAACATCTAGATCAAACGGGAAGTGCTTAAATGAAGCTTGAATGTAGAAAACCACCACCACCTTGCTAGCGCGGTCTTGACGGTAGAGATCATACTGGTCTATGCAAACAAAGAGTGGAAAGTAAGGGATGGGTCCAAGATTCAGTTACACATAAAACATCAGGCATTAACTCGAAAGCAGTGGCTCTTAGTTGGACTATCTTATTTATTACAGAACTAGCATTAAGTAATATGACATCTAGGGTAGTTTGAGTATCCAAACTAGGGTTATTGTTATTTATAATAATAATTGGAGGTGGGTTATTAAGTTGGAAGCTATTTTGGTTTGGAGGGTAACTGCCAACTGTGCCAGAACGATTGTGGGAATAAAACATTCCGGTATCGAACCTCCATAGCGGTTAAGACCGGAATATGACTGTTGGTAGTGAAAACGAAATAACGGGAATTAAGATGGAATATGGGATATGGGACGAGGTAGCTTGTGAAGGGTCAAATAAGTTGTCTTTGAATTCAGATGAGTACGGATTTTGTATTTGAAGAACATTATTTATGCGATGTGACTTGGGAAATTACACGAAGAGCCGGAGAAAAACGCAGCACACCTCCTTCTAGATGCCTTCGAAAATTATATAGCTGACGCTAAGTTGTCAGCTGATAGCTACAATGCTTTCTTGTCCAGACCTTTTAGTGAAAATACTGTCGCTCCTTTTCTGAACATCCGAGTTTGAACCCGTAACGTCCTCGAAACCCTCTGGGACGTGACCGTAACCATTCGGTGATTTCGTCAACCTTACAGTCCTGGACAAGATGGGGTCACGGTCAGCGTTCAAAAGGTGGATGCAAATGATATATTTCCGTCCCTTCTGTATAAGATATTAAATCTTACTCTTTTAAGTGAAACATTCCCTATTTTATGGAAGGACTCGCACATTCTGCCCATACCCAAACACGGCCGACCGTCGTCATTTGACGACTTTAGGCCAATAAATGCACTGCCAGCAGCCACGAAGATCTTAGAAACCTTAATAAAAGACAAAATGATGCGTCACCTAACAGACAATAATCTACTTAATGCGGCTTAGCATAGGTTCCTCGAATAATATCTTGTGACCCCTGCTAGCTCTCTTTTTTTGATCACGTGGTTCAATCTAGAGACAGTGGTTTTGCAATTCACATCGGTTATTTCGATTTCACGAAGGCTTTTTATCGTGTTGACCATGATCTCCAACTGCTGAAACTTTGCCTCCTTCGGCATAGGTAACAAGCTTCTGAACTTAATATCATCCGAGTTAAATGCTCGCGCAAAACGAGTTAAAATTTCTGATGTTATCTCCAACCCAACGCATGGGGTAGCGTGCTCGGCCCGCTTCTATTTTGCCTTTATGTGAACGATGTTCCTGATGGTTTTCAGTATGGTAGGCCCTCTATTTACGCTGACGATTTAAAAGTTGCCTATCGATAAAAACCGGTAGTTCGCAACATCGTGCTTGAGGTCTTACAAAAGGATCTTCAGGCCTTCGCTCAGTGGTGTCGCACATGGCGCCTTTCGCTTTCTTGGCACAAGTGCTCCGTTATGGTTATTGGCGACAACCATCAGCCCAATCTAAGCAAAGACGGTCACGACGTAAATGTGCCCGGAGTTATAAACGATCTGAGCATATCATATTCTAGTAGTCTTAATCTGCCAGAGCACTGAGCCCTGATTGTCTCGAAAGCATGCCAAACTACTGGGTTTATATTCAGAAATTTTAAAACCATCAATATTAGAATCAGCCTTTATAAAATGTATGTCAGACCAAGTCTGAAATAATGCTCGTTTCTACTTAGCCTTCTGCACGCTAGTGAACGGAAGAAGATGGAATCAGTCCAGCAATTCTTTACAAAAAGAGTTTTCTATTCAGAGCACCGAAACCTGTACTACCAACAATGCTGTGAGCTTACAAGCCTTGACCCATTGTGGCTTCGCAGATTACAGAAGGGACTATTTTTACTGTTTAAACTTTTAGATACTTTTACCTTTAACCCCCTTTCATATCTGAGGCAGCTCGACCACTCCCGGCGCACAAGTCATCGAAATGTATTTTTATTTCTTCCTTTGGCACGCACCGTTAGATACCGTCAGTTTTTTTCAGTAAACGTTATAGAAATCTGGAATAAGCTACCCAGAAGTATCAAAATTCAGCAAAGCTATCCCTTGTTTACGAGAGCTGTCACTAGTTTTCTACATTGAAATCACCCTACAAAAATTTTGGGTGCTGACTCTGTGAAAGCTCTTTTTTCATTCTGATGGCGTTCACGGACTCGGAATCCTGTGCCGGATTCATGCTGCGGGCAATATTGCTGGCTCTGCAGACCTTAATCGGCTTATTCTATATTCAGCCGACAGTGAACAGCTGTTCTCCGACGCACATGCTGGTGCAGAATACCGGATCCATAACACTGAAAAGAGAAGTACTTCACCGTGCACATGTGTCAACACTTACCTTTCATGAACTTTAGTCCTTCAATAAACTGCAGTGTTTTCTCCTGAAAACACTTAAAAGAACGATCAGGAGTACTTTCACTGTCAGTTTGACCCTCTACTGTTTATCTCTTTTGACCTTGCCTGTAAACTGGCATTAATACATAATAAAATGACGAAATTGCTCGGGATCCCGGATAAAGCTGCTCGGGAAAGAAGAGGAAAATAAAAGGTAATTAAAATCCGTGTTAAGGTAAATGCGCAGTCTTCGCATAAATGTAGACAGGTTTTTTGATAACCTTATATCGATTGGCAGGTTATGTTAAGGAAAGCAATGCCTAGAAGCAAAAAACAGAGAGCTTTTAGATGCAGAGGATATAGGAGGAGGTATAATAAGTGAAGAATTACGTAGGTTGTACGGACGATTAACGGGGTAGTGGCTGAAATTCGGGGAATATTTGAACGATTGTTAAGGCGGAAAAAGGAGTCAGAAGCCAGCTTCCAGTCTCCGAACCCATAGACATTGCTGTTCGGTTAGCTGGCACCTATTTGCGTAGGAGGTAGTTGAAAGTGTCGGAGGTAAGAGTTTCCGAGTAAAATGTGTTTGAACCTTTTCAATTTTAAAATGGCTAGGCTTGGTCATTGAACCAAAAATGGACAGAAATGTTTAAGAATGGGTTGAGCAAACTTGTGATAAATTCTTAATTTAATTTCGGGAAGATATAAATTATAAGAGATAAAGCCACAAATCTGGGCAGCTTTGGCCATAATTCTATCGGCATGAGGTGACAGATCTAAATTATTAGTGTAGCTTAAACCTAAGTCCTTGATGTTGGAACATTCAAACCATAGAAGTGCATTGAAAAATAATTGATTGCTCTAGTCTGTTAAGCCCAAGGCACATTTAATGACACTTAGAAGGCAAGAATCCCATTTTCCATCTTGAGCTCCAGGCGGAAAGAGCATGCAATACTGCATGGATTTCTTCTAAACATCGTTGGGTCGAGAAGGAATATGCGCAGTTATGATTGTCCACATAAATAAAAGAATGAGAGTGTTTAACTGCTGATGAAATATCATTAATGCAAATCAAAAACAAAAGAGGACCTAGCACGGTGCCTTGAAGGACACCGTTTGCAATAGGAGTCTCAGCTGAAAATGAGGACAACACTAAGACCTTTTGTTTACTATTAGTTACATATGACGTAATAAAATCGGTAAGGGGACTACGAATTCGTTCATAAGCTTCGAACTTAACTATAAGTTTCCTATGAGGCACTTTATCAAAGCACTTTATCAAAATAGATAATGACCACGTAAATTGATCAGTAGAAATAGATGTAACTAGATTAAGAAAAGATATTTGACGTGTTTCGTAAAAGGGATCGGGTAGGAAGCGATGTTTGAAAGCGCTAAGAAGTTGATTGGTTATGTAAACATCTGTAATTTGCACGGCAATTAGTTTTAAAAAAAACCTTACAAAAGAAGGTGCTTAATGAACACCGCTATAATTGTAAACATCCGAGCGTTATCCAGATTTAAAGACTGGAATAATAATAGAGGTTTTCCAACTATCAGAAAAGAAACCATTCTCGGGAAAAACTGAGAACACTTTGCTCAGCAATGGGGGAAAATCATTAAGCTGTTTAATTAGGGATTCTGGATGTTGTTGGTTCCAATTGAGTTTTACTGATTTTGTTGGCTTATCTGTTTCTGAATATTTGTAGGAACGAAATCAATGTTAATTAGCAACCCATTAGATGTCGGGGGAATCGAAGCGACGGGATCGGTTTCAAGGGTAAAATGTTTGGCGAAGAAGGAATATAACAATTCTGCTTTGTCCAAATCCTCTGACTTAAATTATTATTGTAATCGAGTAAGGGCGGAATGATTTTAAGAGATTGAGCGCAAAAACGGAGGTGGAAAACTTGAAAAACAGATTTTAGAAGTATTATAATCTCTAATTGCTAGAGACTCTCTACGACTTTTTCCCGAAATCCTCATTTTTGAAGCTTATTAAACTATTTGTACGATCCTTTAGTGGATGATACCGAACTTACAGATGGATCCTAAGGCCGCTTTCGTATTTTTTAAGTCGATTTTGAATAAAGTGTGGGACCATTGAAGAATCACCATTCGATATAAAGGTTATTTGTGGAATGAAATTGAGGAAGCCTTGCCATGTATCGTGGAAAATTTGCATCATTATTTGAAAAAAGCTTCACCAACCCAGAGTGCTTGTTAAATTATTTAATAATTCTTTCTTAACATGAGCAAAGTTAAAATAAGTACGTTTTTACTTCTGGCTTTACAGAGGAGGAAACTGAAAATGAACAATGAATTACCGCATGATCACTTGTAAAACGGTTTTGATGGAAATTAATTAGCAAAGGATGAACACAATTTGTACAAATTAAATCTACACTACTATCATTTCTAGTCACTAAGCCATCTAATTGAGACACGTTTGATAAGTAAATCGAGTTCAACAGGTTCACAAATTTTGGTGGAGAATAACTTGCATGCCAGTCGATTTCTGTTAAATTAAAATCTCCTTCGATTACTTTGACATAAAATGGAGCTTCTGTAACTTCAAAGAGTTCACAGAGCTGGCTTTCATTTATAAATTCTATTTGGTTAGCGCTGGGAAGGAACTGTCTAAACAAAAATTAGTAACGAAATAAAATTATGACAATGTGTGTAGATAAAATGTACAAATATTTAATAATGTAGGCAGAGCTTGGCATGCTAGGTCAACAGAAAGCGATGTTTTGAATTAATAGTACACTAGAAAAAAACGCAGTGAAAAAACGACTACCTTAAAAATGGATGCAGAGATAAATAGGCCTCTATTTTCGAATAGAGCGTAGGAAGAAACAACTGCTTAGGAAAATACGTTAAGGGGGTAGAGTAGGCTACTACTGAAGTAGAAATTCAGAATGAGATAATGAATCGTCCATATGGTTCTTTCTTGATCACTAAAGCTCATGAAACAAAATCTCGAAAAAAGGCGTCAGTGAACTTGAGGCCTCAGCATCTTCGGCTCCAGATGTGAATTCTGATGATGGTAAGTATCCAACGAAAAAGCAGGATTTTAGACTGTGTACGTCCGAATGACTTCATCTTATAAATGACTGGTGATATAAGGAGACATAATGGTTCATGGGGAACTCGAGGTAGAGAAATAATAGTTTCAAGAAGGCCATTTACATTCCCGATAGTCTTTTCTCCGAGTAATAGAGAAAGGTGCTCGGAAAAGATAAGGAAAATAAAAGTTAATAGAATCAATGTTAAGATAAATGTGCAGTCTTCGCTTGAATTCAGATAGACTAGTTAGCGACCTAATTTCAATAGGCAAATTATTCCATCGAAAACTTTACCTAGAAGCAAATAATAGAGTGCGTTTACATGTGGAGGATGCAGAGGGAGGTATAATTAGTGCAGAATTTCTAAGTTATAAGGAAGATTAACGGGGGTAAGGACAGAAAGATTGGGGAGATTTGAGCTATTATTTAGTCGAAAAAGGACACAAAAGCCTGCTTCCAGTCTGCTGACCCAAAACAATTGAAGCTTCGTCAGCTGGCATCTAGTTCAGTAGAATGTATTTGAAAGAGTCGGATACAGGAGTTTTTGTGAAATTTCTTTAGAAATTGTCCATTTTTAAATGGCTACATTCGTTCATTAAACCGATAAAAGGACAGCAAAATTCAAGAATGGGAAGCAGAAACCTTCGATAAAATCTTAATTTATTTTCAGGAAGGTAGAAATTATAAGAATTAAAGCCGCAAATCTCAGCAGCTTTGGCTGATACTCTATCGGCTTGAGGCGAAAGATCTTATTTGTTGGTGCAGCTTAAGCCCAAACCCTTGATTTCAGTTCCGAAAAATGCGTCATTACAGTTGGGAAACCTGATAACACTCTGGCAACCTTTAAATATAACAGGATGCGGCAGCCTTTTGGGCTCAAGACACATAAAAAAACAATTTTGAAGAGAGAACTAGATTAGCCATGTAGAGCGCCACGCTAAAAGAGCGTCTTAGTCCGAATGAATATGTTCTAGGCATCGTTCGACCGTACATTTGGAGGAGAAATACACGCATTTGCGATCATCAAAAACATATAAGATTGAGAATGTTTAACTATCAATGAAATATCATTAATGTAAAGTAAGAACAACAAAGGACCTAAAAAAGCACCTTGACGGAATGACAAGGACGATTATAGACACAGCCAATTACGACTTTCTTCTTGTGCGATAGGATGACTGAAATAAAACAGGCATTTCTGGAAAACTAAGAAATTTGAAGATCGTAAGAGGAATGTACAAAAGACGATGTTACGTAAAGAAGACGACCACCGCCAGTGCAAAATCATTATCCCTAGATTGAAGAACATTATTAAAAAAGAAAGCTGATAAGTGGCACAAATTGTTTTTTCAGGAACCCATGCTAAGTCACACTCAGTAGGTTATTCTCGGTTAAGTGCTACACCATCTTATCTTTGATCAAGATCTCCAAGATTTTGAAGATGTGGACAGTGTGTTGACTGGCCGAAAGTCGTCAAATGACGTAGATTGGTCGTGTTTGGGGATAGGTATAATGTGCGATTAATTCATCACACTGGGAAAGATTTCACTTTCCAGAGCTAGATTAAGTATCTTACACCCAAGGGACGGGAAAATATCATAAGCATCTGCCTTTATCATACTGACCAGGATGCCATCTGATCCATGACTATGAGATTGACAAAAATGTCGAATGGCTACGGTTAAGTCCCAGAGGGTAGAATTCATGGTTTCGAGGACGGCACCGGTCCAACTCCGGATGGTCGGAAGGGGAGTGGTCAAATTTTCAATAGATGTTCTGGACAGGAAAACGTTGTAACTATCACCTTTAAAAAGTGCCGAGAAATATTATGATCGTCAGGCACACAATACGTCATAACTTCACCCTTGACTGCGACTCCAAGTTAATTGCTATCGGAATCTTAAAAACGTAGGCAACTCAGCTTTCCTCGGATCCCAGAAAAACCAACTCCTGTGAGCTTCAAAAAACATTTTTCCGCCAACGAAGTGGTCGAACATCAGCGAGGAATAAAGAACTACTGACCAACTACGGAAAGCGTACCTCATCGGTGACTGTTACATAAAATTTGGCAATGTGGTATCCAGGGTAACGTCATTAAATGGAGAAAATTTTCTTGTCATGTGGAGTGCTGAAAGTACTTGCTGACACCACTGAATCCGAGTGAGTTCCAGTAGAAAGTTGTGTTTCATAGGGTTCAGTCTTAGGTCCTCTTCTGATCCCCAGTTATATAAACAAATGCATTGATAATCTTGACTGTGATGCCATCATGTTTGCAGATTATATGAAAATCTGGAAAATCCATAGCTCTGTTGACGACGCGTAGAATCTTCAAGAAATATTTGACAAATTGGCGTCTAGTCCAGCAAGTGGCTTCTAACGTTTAATATAGCCAAATGTGTAGATTTACGCTTGAAATCTGTAAGAAGACGTTTTCCCAAACACCAGTACTACTTGAACGGAATTCCACTAAAAGAAGTAGATAAACACAACTATCTAGGTATGTGAATAGCTTCCAACCTAATGCCCTCCGAACACTCTAAACGAGCCATCAAAAAGGCGACAAAGCATTATGGACTGGACCAGAAGTGCTTTTATAGTCTTTCCTCCTGAACTGCTTTCGCGGATTTTCAGTACTTTCGTCAGACCGCATTTGGAATACGAAATGATAACATGTATGTCCAAGATAAAGAAAGACAGTAATCCCATTGAGCAGGTGTAAATATGGGCAACAAATTTGGTGGACAGTCTTAGGACCCTGTCATATCCAGAAAGACTTATTAAGCTTAACATCTTTCCTTTATCCTATATACAAATGAGATGTGACCTGCTATGGACATTCCGTATTATCCACGGACAAGCCTTTTTACTGAAATCCGAAGATTTCTTTGAGTTTGCAAACATAATTCACCTTCGCGATCACCCGTGTAAGGTCGAACACAAATATATGCGTCTAGATCAACGACAATTTTCTTTCAGTCAGTGATTGGTCCAACAATCGAACTCATGTGTTCATTTTCGATGAGGGGCCATCCGGAATGAAGCCAATGCCAACTCATTTAAACATTTCGATTCCCTCACCCCTGCCTCCATTTTGGTCCATGCAGGATACTTTCCACGAATTTTGGATACTGACATGGTTGAATCTCTCTTCCGTTCTGATGGCGGTCGCGATCTCCGAATCCTGTGCCAGGCTTCATGCTGAGGGCAATACTGTTGGTTCTACAGTTCGTAATCGGCTTATTCCTCAGTCGCCAGCGAGCAGCAGTGTGCCCACACGCCTGTTGCTGGTGCAGAATACCGGATCCATAACAATTAAGGGAGAAGGACTACACCGGGCACCTGTGCCAGCCCCTCCCTCTCCCAAACTTTAATCACTCAACGAGTTGCCGTTTTGCTCCTGAAAAACACAGGAAAAAACTAACAGGAGATGGTTTCGTTTCAGATCGATTCTCTACTGTATGCCTCTTTTTGACCTTGCCTGTAAACTGGCAATAAATAAATAAACAAGATCAGTTGTCGAAGTGAAGTGCAAAATCATTATCCCTAGATTGAAGAACATTATTAAAAAAGAAAGCTGATAAGTGGCACAAATTGTTTTTTCAGGAAACCATGCTAAGTCAGACTCAGTAGGTTATTCTCGGTTAAGTGCTACACCATCTTATCTTTGATCAAGATCTCCAAGATTTTGAAGAGGTGGACAGTGTGTTGACTGGCCGAAAGTCGTCAAATGACGTAGATTGGTCGTGTTTGGGGATAGGTATAATGTGTGATTAATTCATCACATTGGGAAAGATTTCACTTTCCAGAGCTAGATTAAGTATCTTACGCCGAAGGGACGGGAAAATATCATAAGCATCTGCCTTTATCATACTGACCGGGATGCCATCTGATCCATGACTATGAGATTGACAAAAATGTCGAATGGTTACGGTTAAGTCCCAGAGGGTAGAATTCGTGGTTTCGAGGACGGCACCGGTCCAACTCCGGATGGTCGGAAATGGAGTGGTCAAATTTTCAATAGATGTTCTGGACATGAAAACGTTGTAACTATCACCTTTAAAAAGTGTCGAGAAATATTATGATTGTCAGGCACACAATACGTCATAACTTCGTCCTTGACTGCGATATCTATTAAGATCTTAGCAAGTTCTTAGACTAAGTGCCTCATAGGAAACTTATAGTTAAGTTCGAAGCTTTAGGACATCATAGTCCCCTTACCGATTTCATTTCGTCATACGTAACTAATCGTTAAGAAAAGGTCTTAGTGGGGTCCTCATTTTCAGCTGAGACTCCTATTGAAAGCGGTGTCCTTCAAGGCACCGTGCTAGGTCCTCTCTTAATTTTGCTTTGCATTACTGATTTATCATCAGCTTTTTAGAATTTGGAATTTATATTTGGTTAGCACCGGCAAGGCGCTGTCTAAGCAAACATTAATAACGAAATAAAGTTATGACAATGTGTGCAGATAGAATGTACAAATACATAACTTGTCCTGCTATGTCAACCGTAAGCGATGTTTTAAAATTAATGGCGAACTAGAAAAAATAGGCAGTGAAAAAAAACTCCTACCATAAAAATGGAGGCAAATTTCAATAAGCCTTCATTTTTTAATAGAAGGTAGGAGAAAAAACTGCTTAGAAGAAAATGGTCAGCAGTTAAACACTCTCATTTTTTTATTTATGCGGACGATCTTATATGCGTGTCTTTCTTCTCTTAATCACTATGACTGAATGTTCGATCATCAAGGACTTAGGTTAAAGCTACACTTATAATTTAGATGTGTCGCCTCAAGCCGATAGAATTACGGCCAAAGCTGCCCAGATTTGTGGCTTTATCTTTTATAATTTCTATCTTCCTGAAATTAAATTAAGACGTTACAAAATGTTTGTCCTTCCTATTCTTGAACATGTCTGTCCATTTTTTGGTTTAATGACCGAATTTAGCCGTTCCAAAATTGAAAATTTTCAAATAAAATTTACTCAGAAACTCTTACCTCTGACCCTTTCAACTACTTCATTCTCGAATAGGTGCCAGCTAACCGAACTAAAATGTCTATGGGTTCGGAGACTGGAAGCTGGCTTCTGACTCCTTTTCCGCCTTAATAATCGTTCAAATATTCCCCGAATTTCAACCGCTACCCCGTTTATCGTCCGTAAAACCTACGTAATTCTTCACTTATTATACCTCCTCCTATATCCTCTACATCTAAAAGCTCTCTGTTCTTTGCTTCTAGGTATTGCTTTCCTTAACATAACCTGCCAATCGATATAAGGTTATCGAAAAACCTGTCTACATTTATGCGAAGACTGCACATTTATCTTAACACTGATTTCATTAACCTTTCATTTTCCTCTTCCTTCCCGAGCAGCTTTCTCCATGACCCCGAGAAAGGACCATCAGGAATTATGATGACCGTCTCAAAATTATGTCTTCCATGCATCGTTTCCCCACGAACTATGATGTCTTCATAACCCATGCCTCCGTAAAATGAGTACCAAACAATTATGTCATATTGTGCGCTCGTTTCGAAGCACCCCCGTTATGAATGCCGATAACTGTCCTCAGAATTACAATCGGAACAGTGAGCTGTGCAAACCTCAGATTCATTATTGATTCTGATGCCAACTAGCACCCCTGAGCGCATTATTATCGGATCTCCATTATCTTTTCATACTACGCTTTGAAGCGACCTACCATGCAGCGTCATATGCCTCGCGGAGCAGTGTCATGGTGTTGACCCTACTTGGACTGTTAACGATAGTTTCGAGGTACACTGTTGGTGGTCTGTGAAATCAGCAATGAGAGTATCGTGGTTGCGACTCCTTCAATTCTTCCACGACCTTCACGATCTCTATGGTCCTTTCCTCGTTCAACCCTAAGCGTAGGGATGATTCCCTGTCCAGCATCCTTACCGGTTACGCTTTTAGCCAATCAATACGCATTGGGTTCACACCCGCGATGCTGAAAAGTAGCCTCTGTCGTTCCATGATTTGTCCCACGATGAGGAGCGTTTTGAACATTCATACGCTCTCATCAGCATGTCGGTCCTACCTAACGCGTATGTTTTTCACGCATGAGTGACAGTTTTTTCTCCTTAAAATCTCACAAACCCAATTCAAGGTATGTCTCTTCCGTTAAAATGCCCAAGGATTTTTCACTATCTGCTTTTTTTATCCTATTTTTGAGTACACTGATTTGTGTCAACTGTCATCGCCAATAGCTGACCTACTATTCAAACTTAACTGTATATGATTTCGCACTCGTTTTAATTGATTTTGTATCCAAAGACAGGGCCCTTCCGAGTACTCAAATAAAAAATATTTATATACTGAAAACATACTCCCAGTATCTTGAACATTTTTTCACTCAGCTTACGTGGCAAACTTCTGAATTTAATAACTTCTTGCCCGGCCTCTCACACACAACGTTTTGAGCTCTCCAATGTTGTCTCCAACCTCGCATGTGTAAGGAGTGGATATATTCAGGGTAGTGTGAGTGGCCCACTATTATTTGGCCTTTTTGTGAATGAACTACCAGAGGTTTTTCAGAATGACTGGCTATATATGTATGCTCATGATGTGAAAGTTGCCCAATAACACAAACCGGAAGATCGCAACAACATGCTCGAATTCTTAAAAAAATATCTTGAGGCCTTTTTCTGGTGGTGCTGAACACTGCGTTTTTCCCTTTATCGGCATAAATGCTCCACTATGGTTTTTTGTGACGACGATCCGACTTAACTAAGCGTCGACGGTCACAATCTTATTGTGCCCAGAGTTATTAGGGAGCTGGGCATAGCATATTCCAGCAAAATTAATCTTTCAGGGCATTGTGCCCTGATTGCCTCCAGCGCAAGCAGACAACTCGGTTTATCGTTCGATATGTTAAAACTATTCATATTAGAATCCGTCTTTGTACAATTTAGGTCAGACTCAAAATTTTTTTTACTAAAGTGACTTGATCCTTGGAACACTGTTATTTGATGTAAGAACAAAGTTTTTGCCTAAAAATCTTTATCCTTTGTGGTTTCACTGATTATTGAATTGGCTTTTTACCGTTTAAGCTTCAAAGCAGTCGAACATTTAACCATGTTACTACTCTGACGCATCTTGACCACTCTCAGCGCAGCCGGCACCGCAGTGTAGTTATATTTCTTCTTCTAGCATGCATATTACTAATAAAATAAGCTACGCATTAATTCAAAAATCCTGCAAAAGTATTCTTTGTATAAGATAACTACCACTAATGTTCTGCATTCAGAATACCTTCCATGAGATCTGGATGCCAACAAAGTTGAATCTATTTTCCCGTTTGCTTGAGGGCGTGGCCTCTGAGTCCGGTCACAGGTATTATCTTAAAGGCAATGGCAAAGTCTCTGCGGCCCGCAACTGGTGAATTCTTCAACAGACAGCGATTAACCATTTGGAGATGCCCCCTTGCCTGGTGCAGAAACCTGGTTCCACGAAATTGAATGGCAAATGAAAACACGTTGCACTTGTGCTTACCATGCCCCGCTCCGAACTTTTATCCTCGCACCGGCAGTTGTTTTTTTCCCCTGAATAACCAAAATTCAAGAAAAGGACTAGTAAATCTATTGCATCAGGAATTTTTTTACTACTGGTCTGCTCTTTGCTGTATATTTCTTTTGGCTTTGCTGTAAACTGGCATAAAATACAATTATTTATTGATTTATGTTGGCCTAGATTTTTAAGTGCCCATGACCACCGTTCTCTATATTTTTAGAGCACTCACTGGTGGTGTGGGATGTTGAACACACTTTTAAAACCAAGGAAAATGAATTGAACTGCGAACCTAACTCTAATTGTTGGAATTCATATCTGGATGTATTACAGTGATTTTCCTTGGTATGGTATTTGCCTCTAAACACATGTTGTGACGCGTTATTCTATACATTAACCTCTACTCAAACAATCAAGTAACTCTTTTTGTTGTTGCTAATGGCTTACCAAACTCTCTTCATATGCATAAATTTTAACCACCTTTTCAAGGCCACCATCATTGAAGTTGAAACCGGTTTTTTTTGACGTCCATAAAGTGTTGGGAAGGCGTGTCAGTGCCATCATTCGATGGCTGGTGGAGGCCTAGCAAGTGGTTGACATGACGGGCTGATGCGTCATTTGCGCATTTTTTTCATTGTTTAACATTTAAATATGCTGTCGGGATTTTATCAGCGAGCATCTTTTAATAGACCCATGACTTTCCATGGATGTTTACTATCCCATACTTTAAAAATAATTACTCTTCCATAGATTTTTGTTGTCGATCTGAGCAACAGCAGCAGCTTAAAAATACGGCACCATGGTCAAATCTTTGCATTATCAATTAGGCTAACGGATGGACTTCGCTTAAAGGGGTGTTAAAACAAACGTTCCAGGTGAAGATAGTCAGTTACCTCATATGTAGATCAACCCACATTTCCTACCCCTGAAGATTTGAACATAGCGTCACCATCATTTGCAATCGTTCCATTGACTTTAGTGAGCTGAAGCTTGACAGCTTGGTTTGCTCGACATCAGGTATCGATCAAGCCGCAGTATTTGACGAAAAACGAAATTTATCAGCATTCCACCCTAAGGATGCACTTTTCAGTAATTCAAACTTTCGGTGGCCTTCTGTAAGCACGATTCTGAAGTAAGTTATGAAGCCAGAAGAAACTTTTATACGATCGAGTTTCAGAATATATGGTAGTGCTATCGTATTTTATTTGACCTTGACCTTGTCCTCATACTCAAGTGCTACCCCGATTGTTAGTGGTGTCCTTCAAGGAACCGTTTTAGGTCCTTAGTTGTTATTACTGTATATAAATGATATTTCAGCGATAGTTAAACATTCTCAATCTTTTATTTATGCTGATGACCTTAAATGCGTGTATTCCTTCTCTAACTCTACGACCGAACGGTGCCTTAAACAAATTCATTCAGACTTAGACGCTCTTTCGGCCTGGAGCTCCACATGATTAATGAAGTTCTCACCTACTTAGTGTCGCAACATGAGTTTTGGGCCTGTAAGGCTGCCGCAACTCATATTTTTGAAGGTTGCCCTTTGATTGAATGTTCCTGCATCAAGGACTTGGGCTTAAGCTTCACCAATAAATTAGATCTTTCGCCTCATGCGGATAGAATAACGGCCAAAGCTGCTCAGATTTGCAGCTTTATTTCTTATAATTTCTACCTTCCTGAAATTAAATTAAGACTTTCTCGTACGTTTGTACTTCTCATTATTGAATTTTGCTGTCCTTTCTTCGGTTTAATGAACGAATCTAGCCATTCAAAAATTGAAAATGTCCAAAGACATTTCACAAAAAAACTCCTATTTCCGACTCTTTCAACTACATCCTACTCAACAAGATGCCAGCTAATGAAACTAAAAATTTCTTTTGGTCAAGAGACTTGAAGCAGGCTTTTGTCTCCTTTTCCGACTAAATAATAGTTCAACTCTCCCCAAGCTTTCTGTCATTACCCCCGTTAGTCTTCCTTATATCCTAAGAAATTCTGCACTAATTATACCTCCCCTGCATCCTCCACGTGTAAACGCTCTCTTCTTTGCTTCTAGGTATAGTTTTCTTTGGAATAACTTGCCAATTGAAATAAGGTCGTTAACATGTCTATCTGCCTTCAAGTGAAGACTGCACATTTATCTTAACACTGATTCTATTAACCTTTTATTTTCCTCATCTTTTCCCAGTAGCTTTCCCCATGACTCGGAGAAAGGACCATCGGAAATTTAAGTGACTCTCTTGAAACTATATTTTCGCTACCTCGAGTTGCCCATGAACTATGATGTCTCCTTATATCACCAGTCCTCCAAACGATGACGTCATTCGGACGTACACATTCGATGGTCCACAGTCTAAAATGCTACCGTTTCTTTGGATACTTACCATCATCAGAATTCAATTCTGGATCCTAAGATGCTGAGGACTTAAGTTCATTGACGCATTTTCGTGAGATTTTGTTTCAAACGCCTAAGTGATCAAGAACGAATCACCTCGACGTTTCATTATCTCATTCTGAAATGCTACTACCATATTACCCTACTCTACCACCTGACTATTTTTTCCTAAGCAGTTTTTTTCTCCTACCTTCTATTAAAAAAGGAAGGCTTATTGAACTCTGCCTCCATTTTTATGGTAGGAATTTTTTTCACTGCCTATTTATTCTAGTTCACCATTAATTTTAAAACATCGCTAACTGTTGACATAGCAGGACAAGTTATGTATTTGTACATTTTATCTGCACACATTGTCATAACTTTATTTCGCTACTAATGTTTGCTTAGACAGTGCCTTGTCGGTGCTAACCAAATATAAATTCTATATAAATAAATAAAAAAGCTCATCAACTCTCGTCTATTTGAAGCATTTTTTCCCGGGTATGAATTTAAAGCAGGCGTAAACAGCAGGATTTATTGGTACCAAGAAATTTCGCGACGGCTTATCAACTGCAACCCGTCATTTGCATAACACAAGTAACGAATGAAAATGGACAGCAGTTTGAATTAACAGAAAATCAATACATAACCGCAAGGTCCAATGGACATTGTAAATAACTTCAAGAAAGAAAATGTGAGGGAGAAGCTTATACAACTAAAACCATGAAGCATCTAGGGTAAAAATCACCAGGGCAATTGTCGATTGATCACGTGGTCTAGTTGCTTACAAAGATTGGGTTTCTCCCTCCGTATATACGCTGCTTCCAAGTAGCGCAATTTCCGAGTTGTTCGTGCCCGAAAAAGTACTCGGAAAGCTGTTTTGAGGTCTACATAATGACCACTGTCTAGTATATGTTTAGTAATCGAAGAACGTGATACTTTATTTTCTTGTTTAAACAACCAATTAGGTAAATTTTCAGCGGCTCTGGTTGCTAATTGCCTTTGCGTTCGCCCAATGTACTTGCCCAATGTAAACGAACTGATGAAATTTCTGCACTGCAAAGATAGTTGTCAGTGCCTCGTTCTTGATTTGACTGTAGTTTCTTTCTGCCTTTGTGAGTGCTCTGGTGACATGCATTAAGGGCAAGATTTTTCCGTCCGAATCCTTCTGAAGTAAAACGCCGCCTTACCCGTACTCAGATGCATCCGCCTGGACAAAAGTTTCTTTATTGTCTTCGAAATGTGAGAGCACAGTTGATTAAGTAATCTTCGCCTTGATTCTGTCAAACGCTTTATGACAGTTTGCAGACCAGTCAAATTTTACACCTTCGCAAAGCAGTCGGTTTAAAAATGGTTTTTAGTTGTGCAGCCCTGCAATAAATGGCGAGTAGTAGCTGCCCAAGCACATCAATGATTGTAGCTCACGCACACTCTTTGGCACCTTCAAATTCTTGAATGCTGTAACTCTCTCTGGATCTGGTGAGCATCCTGCCTCGCTTACCACAAATCCCAAGTAGTGGATTTTCTTCGAAGGAACACGCTCTTCTCCAAGTTTCTTTTCGGGCAATAATCAATAAGATTTTCCATAACCCTATCGAGTCTCTGAAGCATCTCCTCGCATGTACGACTGACGACCAAAATGTCATCCAAGTAAGCAAGTCTCAGGGATATTTGTAAGCATGGTGTCTATAAGCTGCTGGAATAAACTGGGTGCCGTTTTGACGCCATAGTTGAGACGAGCATATTTGAATATACTTTTATGCGTATTAATTGTCAAAATCTCCTGCGCGGCCTAATCAACCGGCAGCTGTAGATATGCTCCAGAATGATCAATCTTTGCGAAAACCTTTCCTCCATTCATCGTCGCAAAAATGTGTTCTACAGTCCGCAGAGGGTAATGAAAGTCTTCTTAAGTGTCAGTAACCCAATTGAATAATCTGTGCACAAACTTATTCTCCCATTAGGCTTCTTTACCGCCACTATCGGGGCTGCCCACGCTGAATAGTTTGTGGGGCAGATAATGCCATTCTGCTGTAAACGTTCCAGTTCTTCCTTAACCACTGATTGTACTGCAAATTGTAGGCATCGACTTTGTCTGAATACTGGCTTCTTCCCTGGCTCCACCCTCAAACTAACTGTAGATTTGTGTACGTTTCGACTGACATCTCCATGCGCTTGGGATACTTTTTCCTAAGGTCCTCTTCCGAAATGTTTACAGCACAGCATATCTCCTAGAATGGTCGCCTCCACAGACCTAATCATGAGATGGTCTTGTTGCCAAGCAGATCGTTTTTGGACTTCGAGACGTAAATGTCTGTGGAACAGGATTTGTCCTCGAAAACTATTGTGGCCTGGAAAAACCCTCAAATTGCATTTGTGTGTTATTTGATGCCCAGGCATGAACGGCTGTTGGTTTCAGCTCAGGCAACCCAAGGGCCTCCCACATGTCTATGATGATTATCGGGAGGTCTGAAGCCGTGTCGACCTGCAGCCTAGCGGGTTGTCCATCAATACTGCCTTCGCAACTAAGCACCTGGGAATCGCACTGCGCAATAACATTATATCTCTTTCCTGCACTCGATTGTTTTGCACGACAATGTGTCGCTTTGTGACCATCGTGCGAACACTTGTAACAACTTCTCGTGCGATATGGACAATTTTACACAAAATGCCATCCACCACACTGCCAGCAATCCATCTTTGGTTTCCTTGCAAAATCAGTGTTGTCCTTCGGTCTGCTCGCTTTCGTTTCGAAAACACGCACAGGTTGGCTGTTTACGTCACCGATCAACCGATTGCCATTTTTGATATTCATGGTCCGGACCCACTCATCTGCTAGTTTTTGTACTGTCATCTCGGTTTTCTGATCTAGCTGAGCGAGCAAGCATGTGTAGACGTCAGCATCCTCCGGCAGAGTTAGTGATTTAATAAAAAGGAGTGCCTTTTTCTGCGGACTAGAGGACTATTATAGGCATCTTGATGAAAGGCATCATTCAATCGGCCAGCTAGGTCAAAAAAGTCTTCGTGAGACTAACGTTCTATGTTAAACACTCGCAACGTTGATTGAATAAGGACTTTGAGAAACTTAACAACGATTTCAAATTCTCAACCGTTTCCTCAAAATGAAATATCTAACGGCTTCTTTGGCAAAATGAATTTTACGTACCGCTCATGTTCGCGCTGACCTAGCTTCAAAAGCAGAACTTCCACCTTCACTTTTGTCCTCCAAATTTGAGCCTTCCTCTTCAAATAGAAGTGCTGCATTTGTTCTGCTGCAATCATAATTTCGGACATCTGCGTCACCAGTTTGTTATATTCCGACAAGTGTGATAGAGGAGAAGGCAAAGCCGGTTTCTGGAAAAAAAAACACTTTATTCTGGACCGAGAGAAAACATCAGATCTCAAGCTCATCAACTCTCGTCTATTCATTAAGTTCTCGGGGTTCTCGAACATTCTGACCAATCCTGATGGAGAGCGTTCTGGAACTTTTTGGCATGCGACGTAGCTCGCATTGATTGGTCGCTTCTCACGCTGGAAAACCCCTGGCGGAACTTCGTGAATTTGGGCCGGTCACTTGCGTGGGGGCTTGACGCGTGCTGGGTGCAGCGGAGCATATCGATTGGTTGCCTGGTTGCCTGCGCATTTTTCTCAGCCGGCTTGGCCTATTTCGGCGTGCGTCAACACGTGCCATTTCCACCTTGGGCCGCAACACAACTGCGGATCCCGTCACCCAAGTTCCATGAAATGTATGGGTGAAATATTTTTCAATCCTCTTACATTCCCAACAGAAGTTATTCTACGAAGAGGATGTTACTGCTACTGTGATTTCGTGCTAAGTCCGTGAATAGTTGATAGGGGATACAACTGTGTGTCTCATAGGGAAAATAAAATTTATGATTTGCACATCTCAGTTGGTTAACAATCCAACTACTTGAATAACAAGATTGATTCCTATTTATGAAGCCGTCCAAATGCAGTCTACAGTGAATTACTAATAATTTTCTGATTATAGGTTATTCCTCCTAACTCAGTTAACCCGTTTTAGCAGTCCCATTCTTGTTTTACATTGCTCAGCTTTTGGCTTCTCTAATATTGTCTGCTACCTTTCTTATAATAATAACTGGTCCATGGATTTCTGCCCTCATATCTGTGCTGATTGTTGTGGAAAGGCGATAAGATATTCTGGCGTTCCGTAAGATCAGAAGACTTTGTATGTGTTTGACAGTAAGAATTGCTGGCCTGCTACCATGATCCTATTTATGAGTTTCTCTACTAAACCTGGATTTCGACCTTATGCATATTATAACTAAAAGGTAAGTTTATATCCCACGACCTGAGTTATTATCAAACCCTACACCTCTACCTGACAGATGTATCATAAGTCACATTAAGTCACTTTATTGAGGGAAGAAGGCGTTTGCCCTTGAGCTCCCTATTCACATGCAAAAATGTCAATAGTACAAACGTTTACAGTGATATATCTGACAAATGAAAATGTAGGGTCATCGATACGTGTGGGCCAGGCGCAACCTGCCACTGTTTACACAATCTTTGTTATATTGACAATAGTTTCTCAGAAAATGAGTATCTAGTTTGAATTTACATGTGTCAACAGTTTCTGAAAGGACAACATCCTCAGGGAGTCCGTTCCATGCTCCAACGACCCTCTGCGAAAAAGCGTTCCGATGGACTTCCGTGTGGACAAACTTCCTCTGCAGTTTAAAGGGATGACCCCGCAGATGTTCCGTCCCAGCCAATTCGAAGAAGTCAGCAAATTCTAGGGCACAATCGCGGCCTCTGACAATCCGGTAGGTTTGGATGAGGTCACCGCGTAGTTGCCTGTAATTTAGAGGAGACAAATCAAGTTCAACCAGTCTGGCTTCGTAAGGCAGATGACTAAGATTCTTGACCATCTTCGTAGCCCTCGCCTGCACTCGTTCCAGCTGTAGATAATCCTTCTTAAACCACGGACGCCAGGCCTGGACGGCATATTCCAAGTGAGATCGAACAAATACCCCGTAGGTTTCGGAAGAGTTCCTTATCAATCTGCCCAAATCCACGTCTGAGCGCAAATAAGACCTGTGTAGCGCGTTAAGCTGCCTTTAAACACTGTGAAGAGGGTTTAAGTGAGGAGTTCATTAGAACACCGAGGTCCTTCTGTTCCACAACAATTGAAAGGGGCTGCCCATTGAGAATGTATTGATAGGAATCATCCTCCTCACTGGTCCTTCTGGTACGCAGTCTTAGGACCACACACTTCCCAACATTAAAATTTAAGAGCCAACGAGCATACCAGCTGCTAAGACGGTTGAGATCTTCTTGAAGTGTGTTCCTATCGAAATCAGATCTGATGACCCTCCACAATTTAACATCATCTGCAAACATGATGACACTGCAATCCAGGTCGTCGACACAGTCGTTGATGTACACTAAGAAGAGTAACGGTCCTAATACCGAGCCTTGGGGGGACACCACTTAGAACCGGAATAGGTGTTGACTTCGAGGTATCGACGCACACAGTTTGCAATCTATCTGTACGAATGTCTGCGATCAATGTCAGCAGCATTCCTCTTATGCCGATTCCAGATAATTTGAAGATGAGACGTTTGTGTGGGACACTGTCAAACGCCTTCTTGAAATCAGTGTATATGACGTCAACCCTACCATTTTCGTCCAGTGCACGAGTCCACTACTCTGCGGAGAGTAATAAACTAGAAAGTTTGGAGCGATTCTGTCCAAAGCCATGCTGGAGATCTGAGAGTAATTGGTTTTCCTCAAGGAACTTCATGGTTGCCTCTTGATTATTGATTCCATTATTTTACAGCAAATGGAGGTAAGGCTGACAGGCCGATAATTGTTGACATTAGATCGAGCACCACTCTTGTATATGGGGTATATATTTGTTGCCTTCCATTCGGATGGCAATTTCCCTGATTTAAATGACGAATTAAATATATGCACTAGTGGTTGGGACAGTTTGCTGGCCAGTTCTTTCAAGAACTTGGCCAGTATATCGTCCGGACCAGATGACATCGCTTCTTTCAGATTTCGCAGTTCTCGTTCCACGAGAGGTTCCTGGAAGATTATATATTCAAGCAATGGACCGGCGTCTATAACAGCACTGTCGACGTGGTCAAGCTGAGGTTCCGGTTCTCTAGTGAAAACCGAGGCAAAAAACGACCTAAGTACTCGGCTTTGTCGAAATTTTCAATGACTTCAACACCATTCCCATCCATGAGTACTGCTACTGGGTCCTTGTTTTTTTTAGTCGGCTATTGATATAATGGAATAAAATTTTTGGTTTATATTCAGCCTGTTGAATAATTCTTGATTCATCGTTCTTCCTTGCCTGACGAATCATTCTTTTTACATCATTTCTTTGATGACGAAATTCTTTGAGATGCTCTGCTGACCCTGTTTGCCTGAATACCTTCCATTTTTTATTCTTCTTCTTTAGCTGCCTGTTAAGTTCTCTTGTTAACCAGGCGGGGCGACTATTCATTTTTTGCAACTTCACTGGACAAAAGCGTTCAATCAGATCGAGTCAGACTGTCTTAAATGATCGCCAGTCATCCTCTGGATTCCCTTTAAGCAAACAATCCCATCTCATAGACATCAGTTCTTTCCTCATCGCGTTAAAATCAGCCTTCCATATATTTCGATTTCATTCCGTAAACATTCCGTAAAAACATAACACGTCAGGCAAGGTCAAGGTCAAGGCGCGCAGCTCGTTTTTGAAAGCTAAGTGAAAGTTCTAAGTATTTCAGAATTTCCTTATCCAAAGCTTTAATTACTAACTGATTTTTTGATAAAAACTTTTAAATTTTAACACTCTATCAACTGCTTATACCTGTGGTGCTCGTCCACTTCTACAGGCGTAAACCTTTATAGTCAACGCTTTCAACCGATATAGCCTCGTTATTAGTCAGGTGGATCTGTTATGCTAAGAAGTCTCTCAAGCACGTATAAAGGTCCTCAGTTAAAATTTTGGAAAAAATATTTGTCACAGAATATTATTCGACTGCTTTTTCCTAAGTTTGACCAAATTAAAGCCTCCTAGCAAAAATGAGAACGAAAATCTCGGCTCGTCGCAAGCTCTCAGCCATTGCACCGAAGCGTTGCTTGGTTGCATCAAGTAGTCACAGCAGTGATATGCATATGCAACCAATCGTTAAAGCTAAGCAGCTTGATCTCTGCTTTACAAAAACTGTAATGATTTTTATGTTAAAGTTTGGATCAGTTCTCTCTATACTGGGGAACTTATTCGACGGTGACATCTCTGCTCTTCCCTCTCAGGAATGTCAGCGTCTGGATTCTCTCGTCCATTTGGTTGCCACTGAAACATCAGACCGACAGAAACGAAATTATAATTTTCTTTTAAAAAAATGTTTCACGGGACAGACGACCCATTGACGTTGCCGTAAACTTCCTGTACTCGTGCGGTTTCAACTACAAAATAGCGGAAGCCAAACGCCTCTCCTCACGTAGCAAAAATCCACCTATATTAGTCACCCTTTTTTCACCAATCGAGGTGGACTCCAATTTTGCACAACGAGGTCGCATTTCTCGTTATCTAGAAGATGCAAAATGTTTCCTTTGTCGGGATCTTACACCGATGGAGCGAAGGAATGTGTCTCCCCTCTTGCATAGGTCTTCGGCCTCTCAATCCATTATCCATAAGTCTGGTCATGGCTATGCAAACCATAACGAGACGATACAGCAATCTCCTATAGTGCCCGGTTCAAAAACCTTAACTTCAGTAGCTATCAGCCATGTCGTAAGCCCACCTTTAATGTCAGTAACTCCATCTAAAGTGCCAAGACCGACTGCTTCTCCGTTTCAACGTAGTTTTCCTTGTATTCCTACTGTTGCCTTAGTCAACAATACTGGGTCAAGTCCACCTCATTCCCGTTCCACGCTATCCACTCCGGTCTCAGCTGTCCAATCTAATAAACTTATCAAAAACCTGGGCAAGTCAAAGTATGCTCCAAACTTAAGTTCCAAAAAGACAAATGTTATTAAAGTTGGGAAACCTCCTAACCCTCCAGCAGCTACCATACATACCCAAAATTTCCTTAGCAATTCTCCCAACCAATCAATTTCTCAGGCTGCCCCATTATTAAACCCTACCCCTTACGGTACCAGTTTTCCAAAACAATTTGTTCCGTTTTCAAATCTTATTCTCCCCCCATATTATTCCAATATTCCTCAAAATCCTATTTAAAGGCCTCCTATTTTCGCTAACGCAGAAAATAGCCTTCCTCTCAATGGATACCACCCAAATATGTTTCTCTACAATAATCCTAATTTAGTTAGCAGTAACAGCTTAGCTGATTGTAGACAGCAGCCATTTTAATTTCCGCCAGCACCTACCTCTCTACTGTTTACTTCCCCACCACCAAGTCTTCCTTTTTTATAAGTAACGATAACCCTAGTTTGGATAATCGAACCACGCTAGATGTCATATTACTTAATGCTAGATCTGTTTTAAATAAGATGGCGCAACTGAGAGCCATTGCTTTCGAGCTAATGCCCGATGTTTTATGCGTAACTGAATCTTGGACCCATCCCTTAATTTCCGACTCTTTGCTTGTCATAGACCAGTACGATCTCTACCGTCAAGACCGCATTAGTAAGCGTGGTGGTGGTTGTCTTCTCATATTAAAGCTTCATTTAAGAACTTCCCGTTTGATCTAGATGTATCGTCATTCTCTGGTAATAACTGCTTCGCATCCATTATCCTGTCGTCCAGGCAAAAGGCGATTCTCGGATGTATTTACAACCCGCCTAATTCATCATCCAATGATGCAAAAACTTTGTGAAATTTTTAAATTGATTTCGACGTCCAATTTTTAACATTAAAAATAATCGCTGGGGACTTTAATTTTCCTGAAATTGACTGGATTTCAAACGTTTGTCCACCCAGATTTCAGCCTTTCCTCGATACGATTAATTTTTCTAATTGGTCCCAGCTTGTCCGTTCTTCAACGAGAGAAAAGCATATTTTAGACCTGATTTTCACAAACGACATTGCTCCCCTCTTCGTTGATTTTTAAGCAGGGCCTCTTGCAAAGTGACCATACACTAATTCACTGTTGCCTTCCGATTGTTTCATCGAAAAGGTTAGTGCCGTTCGTACCTATCATGCTTTTTGACCTCGCAGATATGAGCTTAATTAGTAACTTTTTTGACTCATTGGACTGGCAGAATCTCTCCTCCATGAACGACGCAGCAAGTCTTTGTGACTTCGTGTCAGTCGTTTCAAATAACATCCTGAAGCTTGTGCCAACCAAAATAGTCAAGCCCTACGTCTCGGAATCAACCGTTCCTCACTTTCTTTTGCCACGACTAAAGAAATTGAAGAAGCAGTTGAAAGATCAATAAACTAGTTCGTTATCTGTACATCTAAGGATCGCAGAGATTTTTGAATTAGCCTCTAAGATTCGTCTTGCACATGACAGACAGAGGGAATCTTGCGCACTCAGTGAGCCAAACTCTGCAAAATCTGTTGCTCAACTGTTCCGCCGTCGATCCTCTTCCTAAACGAGGTTATGAAATTCCTCCATTACTAAATGAAGACAAGAACTTCGTTCTGGAAGACTCTGACAAGGCAGAACTGTTTAGTGCATTCTTTGCAAATCATCTTACGATGGAATCTGAACCGGTTCCGACGTTTCAGGCATCCTCATTGAATGTTATCAGCACTATTGATTTCTCCTTAGAACTAATTCGTAAGCAAATAATTCGTCTGAAAAACTCGCACTCTTCGGGAACTGACGGTATTCCAAACTCAGTTATTAAGAGAGTGCCGAGCTTTCCCCGATTGCTTAGCCATGTATTCTCAGTTTATCTTTTAAACGGATTCTTTCCTGACTCATGGAAGACATCTATTATTCTTCCTGTCTTCAAGTCGGGATCTCGTTCGGACGTAAATAATTATCGAGGCGTTCACAAAACCCCGGCTCTCGCAAAAACTTCTTGAAAAAATTATATTTTAATCAAATTCTCGACTTTTTGCCAAGAAAATAAGCTTTTTAAGCGACTCACAATATGGTTTTCTACATGGGAGATCATGCGAAGTGTGTCACTTAGCTTTTCTTAACCTCGTCACTGCCCTTCGTAACGAGCAACAGTCAGTGGTTGTGATCTACTTTGACCTGAGCAAAGCCTTTGACAAGGTACCGCACAGACGTCTTCTAGTGAAACTGGAAGCCCTCGGCATCCGGCCTCCTCTCCTTGACTTCATTGGTTCCTACTTGTCTAACCGCAGCCAGAAGGTCCTAGTAGGTAATAGCTATTCGACGCCTCAACCGATCACGAGTGGCGTTTTTCAAGGCACCGTTCTAGGTCCCCTTCTCTTCATTCTGTACATTAACGAAATTTCAACTTTACTCAAAAATTCACAAAATTTCGTTTACGCTGAGGATCTCAAGTGCATTTATTCATTTTCTAAAGACACTGCTAATAGTTGCGTTGACAAAATCAACACTGATCTACTTATGCTCTCACGTTGGAGCTGTACTTGGCAGATGGAATTTTCTCCATCCAAGAGCAGTTTCATGTGTTTTGGCCCCGCCAAGCTTCCTGGACCCCTAGTATTTCAAAATAGTACACTTTTAGAACGCTCAACCATAAAAAGACTTAGGTCTAAGTTACACGAATAAGTTAGCATTATCGCCTCATGCAGATCGAATTTCTGCAAAGGCTGCACAGATATGTGGTTTTATATCACATAATTTCTTCCTTCCGGAAATAAAGTTAAACCTATACCGCATGTTTGTTCTTCCTATCCTCGAATACTGCTGTCCCCTATTTGGGCTGATGAACGCCTCTGACCGCAGTAAGATTGAAAAAGTTCAGAGGGTTTTTACTCGAAAACTATTTTCTCTTCCTGGATCCAGTTTCTCTTATACGGATAAATGCCAGTTAGCAAACAATAAATTTCTGTGGGTTAGAAGACTCGAAGCTGGTCTCTGCTTCCTGTTTCGCGTTAATTCTAGCCCAAATATCCCACAAATTAACGCTCTCACTCCGGTTAATCGACCCTATGCCACTCGTAATTCCTCCATGATCATTTCACCACCCCCTTAGCTCCGCAAAACCAACCGGTCTCAGTTTTTTGCCTCCAAATATGCTTTCATATGGAATAATCTACCACTGCAAATTAGGTTGTCGTCTACATTAGCTATTTTCAAAACCAAATTACGCAAACATTTAACTTCGAAAGATATAAAGTCCTTATTGTCTGTTTCTTTCCCAAACTCGCAACTTTTGGATTTTGAAAAGGGTCCTCCAGGTATTTGAGGCAGCTCCCTTGATATTATATGGGTCTCTAATTATATTTTCCATCATCCTCTGCAGAGTCAATCTTTGCATTCACTTTTACTTCCCCTCCTTTTAAACAAGCATTGCCAACTCTTGACAACCTTGATACTTTCCTTCGAATTTGCAACCCTGACGATAGTCTCCAGGATCTGTTGATGATCGAGGTGGGTTCTGATGGTTTGGCCTCTTTGGTGATGGACTATACAGTCAGCAAGGTCGCATCTCGATGATGATCTCGTGACCTCTACTGTCCCCTCTTCGTTTCGACCATGTTGTCTACGATGAGTTCGTCCTCTCTCAGCTCCACTGGTGTTCATAAACAGTAGCTCTGACTGCTATATTACCTCTCACCCGACAAGGAGCGTCCCGAACCCTCATACGCAGTCAGCAACATCACAATACTATCCCATTGCATTTAGCTATTAATTTTTTAGTGAAGCAGTTTTTTTCTCCTATTTTTTTAAATTGGCGGCTCGCCGAACTCCGCCTCCGATTTAACCCTAGGAGTTTTTTTACTGCTTCTTTTCGAGTTCACCGTATATGCCAACGATTGTTGACTTTTGTTTTAAAAATGGCAAATCTTTTTGAATCGGATATGTTTACCATACTACTCATTTCTGCTGTTCATATGGATGCTCACATAGTGCAGCAATTATCCACTTTGTATTTATTTAAACCATGGTACTAAGTTTGTAATGATGGGGCCCTCTGGGCCTTAAATATACAATTTTTTTTCTGGGTCCTTGTTTTTTAGTCGGCTTTTGATATAATGGAATAAAATTTTTGGTTTATATTCAGCCTGTTGAATAATTCTTGATTCATCGTTCTTCCTTGCCTGGCGAATCATTCTTTTTACAGCGTTTCTTTGATGACGAAATTCTTTGAGATGCCCTGCTGACCCTGTTTGCCTGAATACCTTCCATTTTTTATTCTTCTTCTTTAGCTGCCTGTTAAGTTCTCTTGTTAACCAGGCGGGGCGACTATTCATTTTTTGTAACTTCACTGGACAAAAGCGTTCAATCAGATCGAGTGAGACTGTCTTAAATGATCGCCAGTCATCCTCTGGATTCCCTTTAAGCAAACAATCCCATCTCATAGACATCATTTCTTTCCTCATCGCGTTAAAATCAGCCTTCCATATAATTCGAGTTCATTCCGTTTCATTCTGGTGCTGAGAATAAAGTGAGTAATCCCACATCAGCGTACTATGCTCACTCTTACCGAGGGGTGTAATAGAATACACTTCATCAATGCTAGAGAAGTCCTTCGTAAATACCAGGTCCAGGCCATTTTCTCTCTGGTTCTCTCTAAATCTCATTGGTATGTTAACATTCTGTACCAAAGTTTGGTCGATAGTGAGATCCATTAGCTTGTGGCCGAAGGAAGTTGGTGCACCATCCACTGTCAGATTTACCCAGTCTACTATAGGTGCATTAAAATCTCCAGCAATAAGCAACTCCTGGTTACTTGCTACTTCATTGAGCAAATGGAGGAGGGAATAATCAGCTGCACTTTGTCTGTAGACCGTCAAGAATTGTAGGTTCTGTGAACAATCCTTTTTAATATTTATCCAGAGAAATTCATATTCAAGGAAGATGGAGTGTGCTCGTTCGACTGCCGAGATTCCTGTCCTAACATTTACGGTCACTCCTCCTCCCTTTCTGCTTTCTCGGTCTTTTCGAAAAAGTTGGTATCCATCTATCGAAACCTCGCTATCCGAGATTTCGGCTTTGAGCCACGTTGCCGTAATCGCAACGATATCGGGGGTTCGGTCTGATACTAATGCTTTCAGTTCTTCTACTTTTGATAGGAGACTCTGAGCATTGGTATACAAACATCTCAGTTTAGACTGGGTAACTCCTCCATATAGACTTCTGCGCATTTCACGCGATTGAATAAACGGACATTGACATGTTCTTTGATTTCTTGTCACCAGTTGATATGATTGCAACAATTTCTCAATTATTACAATCTGATATAACTACTGAGCATCTATGTGTCACAGCAGATCTTCTCCTGTATGCACTAGAGCTTTAAGAAATAATAATATATTTACATCGCCATCACCATCCTAGGGTTTTTCTTCTGCGCCATAAATTAACAGTAGGTAACTCTTATAGTAACTCTTTTTACGGTTTCTGAATAAGGGTCACCACTTTATCACTCACCGCACCGTTATCGGGGAAAAAAATCACAACCTTTAGTCTGCGTCCACATGCAAACGTTTTAATGGTTATAGTTATAGTGCGCTAAAAGTCTACGTTGGTTTTTGTCTACTGGTTTTGTTTTGTCGGAGGATGCTTCGGTTTCCGGCGAAGCACGTATGCTATATCAGTCGAGGTCTTTCGAGTAATCCTCCGGGGATTTTATCTGCACTTTTATGTTTATATTTACCATGCTCATCATTAAAATTGCATGCCTTTTCCCTTGCATTTCTCGACTGGAAATTGTCGAGTTAGTGTTATACTCTCGTAACTTGCCCAGTGGGTTAGCAAGTTGCGCAGAGGTGCTGCGCGTTCAAAACCGGAAATGCTATGGTATAGGAATTTTTATATCAGTCTTCCACCTCCTTCAAAAGATTTTATTCCTGGCTACGAATTTGCAAAATCCAACGATTACTCGACGACGGTAGCCAGGTCACTGAAATGTTTATATGGCATGCCTTTGTGTTTGCACATCCGTCTCTCTTCTTCCCGTTTACATCACTCCTTAAATCTATGCCCCACCGAAGGCCTTTACAGTATAATTACACATTATAATGTGTGAGTCTGCGCCCCAAAAGTACCAAAAGTGTTTTTTCCCCAGAAATATGTTCACGTGAACTGGTGAGCGGTCGCGTGTATCAATTCTTTTAGTTTTAAGTAAGCTCTACATGTCGGTTATTACTTTGTAATGGCAAACATGCTGAGCCTGATTGGTTCCCATATACCTTTATCGTATTGCCACCTCATCAGCACATCGCTTATGCGGCTATACGTCGTGTATTCTAGCTTAGAGGTTGTGTATCCAGTATCTCAGTACTAAAAAAGTATACATTATGTATTCAGTTTGGTTTGAAATGCGGGCTGCACCGAAGAAGTTGATTGTCTTTGTTTCACTGAGGAGTCGTTGGCTGCCGTTGTCGTTCCGGTTGAATAGACTTGCCAGTTTGTACGTACTGACGGCAAACCGCACTTTTTTCCATATAATGCAGTGTGATCTCCGAAGGTCAGTATGTATGCAACCCTAGTCGCTTGGATATGTAATCCCCCAAGTGAAACATTAGTCTCCAAGGTTATGAAGAACCAATGAAGAAATTTTCGTTATATGCGGTTTTCTGTTCATCTGGCGATTGCACAGTTCGCGAGCTCACACTATTAAGCACCGAGCCTTCCGAAAAATTGGGATGAATATTAACTATTGTTAATTTCTGTGTATCTTTATCTAACTTTCTTCGTTATTTCACTGCGCATCTCATTATCTTTTTGAGATAGAAGCCTTCTAAGGACCTTCGGGCTCCTTTCCAAATGCCAAGATTAAAAGCGCGTAGTTGAAATAGATGTGTCATGTGTAAGCTATATTTTGACGCCTATATCAATGTTCACGGCGTCAGCCCTAAGGCGGTACTGCAGTTCTTATAAAACACGTGATCGGTCTGCCAGCTATGAGCTGATAATTGTAAATTACGCTCATGGATACACTTACAGACAGGCTCACAACAACAGTTACACTTAATTTTCAATGAAAATGCAGTTTATTGTTGGGCCGGGGATTAACGAGGGTCGGTAATCACCACGCGATGCTTTCAAGAGTGCATTATCTCCTACTGTTCTAAACTTATTTGACGACTCAAGTTTCTCCCCTTTCTGTACCCAAGTCGCAATTTGTTGCCTACTTACCTCTTCTGCATTGGGAAAATACCAAGACTTCTATGTTAAAGGCCAGCCTTCCAAAGGGACGTATTGTATTGAATTTCTAGACATTTTGACTTTAAATCAAAACTCATTTCATCAGCTTCGCTTGTTCTGAACACTAACATTTATGCATCCAATATGGTTAAATATTTATTGCAAGTTCAACCCATTAGTTTCATGTCCATGCGTTATTCATTTATCCCTCACGAATGAGCTGATGTTAGCAACCAGCGAGTTTACGAACGTTAATTCTCTGACTGTCATCTAAATATAGGGCACTTGGTGATTGGCGTAGATTGCTTGGCAATTTTTAAGTGACACCCTGTCCATTTGTACCTGTGTGGCAGTCATGTAACTAAAATGAACATGACCCTCAAATGCATTCCATGTAAGGAAGAGAAATATAGAAGCAGATTAGGGTTAAAATTTGGTGTGCCCTGTCGTTCTCCAAAAGAACTACCACTACTACTTCGGATGGCGTTTTTGCCATACGAATGACCCGGTTTACAGTCTGTTGCAGATTGGTGTCCAGATGCGGGGTTTTGGTGCTGACAAATCCTCTACGACATAATGTGCGGCAGATATGGATGACGGTAGTCTGACTTGACGGGCCTGAGTTGCCATTAAATAAGTCCAGCCTGCCAGTGCAACCCTATTAACTGAACGTTTATCCTAAGACCGAGATCAGGACTAAGGGGAATAAAATTGTACGAAATCTCTGACTTTCCAACAAATGCAAGTTTTTGAATCAGGCATCTTAACTCATACCTTAAAATTCTACGAGATCACTCCTTAGGACCTTGAAAGTGCACTATAATGTGATTATACGAGGTTGATTCCTTCGAAAAGTGGAGGACTTGCGCATTGCATTCCGACTGGGAAGATTGTGCTATCGATAACGAAACATACCTATGCGAGCTTTGATGCAGTACAATGTGAATGTTGCCTGCCCCTCCTAATTTTGACTTTTTGACTGTAACTCAGGAAGCATTAGCGTGTCAGGTGTAGAGCACAGATTCCATGCCTACAAAAAAGGTATCGCTGACGGCTTGGGTCGGCATGGTGTCTCGATTACTCTGCGTTATTTGACCAAAATTTGTACTAGGGCCCGTTGCCATCGAGGAATTTATGTCTTTGCGCTGTCTTCAATGTTAATTGTTGCGGTGCAACTGGTTTGCCTAATAAGGCCTGTCGTAACACTTTAGTGCATTGGACTACGCAATCGACTCCGAAGGGCCTCACAAGGTTTTGACTATTTGGAATTCGCACCCGGACGCCTGGCGACTAATCTCGACCAAGTTGGCGATATTCCTTGATAGCCTTAAGCTTTGGAGGTCTACAGTCTGGTGTCACCGGTGAATGAAAATGCTGCTGAATTCATTCGTTTATTCATTAATGATCTCCATTCTTGGCCACGAAAATGCACTCCTCGCTTATTTAATATCAACTTCAAGAAGCAGGCAGTTTAAAATACATCGGGGTCATGCTGCTACTCCGTGGACAGCGTAAGGATGATATCGTCTTCCGAATTGACGCTGCTTGTGGGTTTTCACTATCCTTAGAATGTGTCTGTGAACTTGACGCGATATGTTCACTGTCACAAAGATCTGTATGTCCCGTGTGTCTGTCTAGTCAGTTTTTATAGGTGGCTCTGAATGCTGGGCTGTGCACGTCGAACATTATAAAAAATTCGATCGAGTTTATTAACACCTTAAAGTGGTTCCTGGACCTTCGGTATTCGGATGCCCGCGCCGTAAAAGAGGATGAGTCCAGCTATGCAGGTCCTCTGCCGCCGTTCATCACGCATGAAGGAATCCACGGCTTCATCGAGGCATGACCACAGTGTTACTAAGAACAAGTATAGACATCGGCAATGAATTTGGAATTGCTTAAATAGATAATTATAGGGTCGCATGGCAATCACATCCTATAAATCCAGTGTTTTTATGTATAGGTCGAATAAGGGTAAGATAGCTGAAGATGAGCGCAAGAGTGAAGGTTACCCAAACATTCGCTTCCATCTCTTATGCGCTTCACATGCTTGTTCTGCCGAGAGGAGGGGAATTTCGTGCAAACCATGCAGCTAGACATGAAGTTAAATTGGGGACTAGCCTAGCTACTAGCTTCCGAGTCCGAATTATCTCGCTGATTCACTACCTAGTAATGTCCTTTACGGTGCCCTGATACTTTGCTTGCACATTAGAGAGACCATACTGAAATGTCCTACCAGGTTTCTCTTCATATTCTCACAGTGTTCCAGATATGCAATTTAGTTTACTTTATAAATTGAGTACACTGGCGGACCGGGCATCTTCCCGTTGCCCGTGTGCCGCTTTTAAAGGTTCCTAAATGGCCCTGAGAAAGTTCATAATCTTCACTAAAAGGCAGCAAACTTACGGAATTGGTGCGGCTAGTGTGATATGTGATTTTGTCTCCCACAGCTTTCTTTGTCTTTTTTAGAACATGCAGTGAGGTTTTAACCAATCTTTTAAGTCTTTTCGAACTACAACTACGTCAAAAAATTTCCAGTAAATGGAAGATCCTTTTTTTAAATCCCTAGGTATGACTTCCATTAGCAAATCACTTCTACATGGGCCGATAATTCCGGTGGGCAAAACGTTTTCTAAAACCCAACCCTTGGCAAATTGAATTGTTCAGGGACAGCAGAAGTGTGTTATTTACAGGTTTCAAGGGCGTGAATACTTTTTTTCCTTGTCTTCTACAAACAACTAGCCATCACAAAGATCAAGATCACATGCATTTGGTCATGACTAAGATAAATTAATTGTGGAACTGTCTTGAGGTCCTGCGGGCCGGTGTATTTTCATGATATGGGACACATTTGCCGAATTTCTCCTTGGGATGAAGCTCTCGAAAAATTTTGGTAGGTACCGTTAAGTGTATCTCCGAATTTTGGCTGAGGCAATCAGCGAAAAATGTGTAGTAGATTAATGGCCGTTACTGAGAGCCCTTGTCAATGCAATTTGTTTATTTCCATTTTGAGTTTATCGTCACGGATGGTTATTACTTCGATGCCCACAGAAATCTGATGTTTTGTCAATAGTCCCCCCCCCCATTATCGTATCCGGTGTTGAGCAGGAACATCGATTACTGCCTTATTATCCGTCTCTTCAGCCAAAGTTAAAAGACCTTACGCCAAACGTCGACTTATCTTCCTCTGTGTGTTACTTTCGACCACCGTTATATTTGTAGTCCTTCGCTTCAATGTTCTTGGTCATAAACATTCGTAGCATATAAACCGCACTTATACTCAAAAAATATAGCGCGACACACTGGCCAGTCGTTATTTTAAGCCATCCTCGTTTACATTATATGACGGTCGTTTTATACATAAAACCCCGTGCACTTGATATAGTCGACAGGATCTAAACGGTTAGCCGACATGTTTGGCCTTATTCTCACGCTTCCGTTTCTCTTTTTTCCTTAAGCTTACTTCTCTTTCGATTTTTTTCATTTTCTAGGTCTTGTGCGATGCAAATCCACGAGTTCTACACAAATGGCACGTGGAGCCTCGACGGTCACAAAGCCGGAAGCCGCCAAGCCGGCTCAGCCGCCGCCACCACCCCCAACACCTGCTGGCAAAATTGAGGTCATTGTGGACGGAAAGCCAGTCCTATGTGAGCCCGGGATGACCGTTTTGCAGGCCTGCGCCTTGGCAGGCGTTGAAATTCCGCGGTGTGTGGAACTCTGAGCTCACACTTGAACTAATTGCTTTTCGATCCCAGACGCTTGACAGTCTTTTTTTGATTTTAGGTTTTGCTATCACGAACGACTGTCTATAGCCGGCAGCTGTCGAATGTGCCTTGTAGAAGTAGAAAAATCATTGAAGCCTGTCGCCAGCTGCGCAATGCCAGTCATGAAGGGAATGAGTGTTAAAACTGACTCTCCGATGACCAGAAAGGCTCGGGAAGGTGTCATGGAGTTCTTACTTGTCAATCACCCTCTCGACTGTCCAATCTGCGATCAAGGAGGTGAATGCGATCTGCAGGATCAGGCTATGGTTTTCGGTTCGGATAGATCACGGTTCACAGACAATGCTTTTGGTGGAAAGAGGTAATTGTCGATTTCCATTGTCGCCAAGCTTCTTATTATAGGGCCGTTGAAGACTTCAACATGGGTCCTCTGATCAAAACATGCATGACGCGTTGCATCCACTGCACTCGATGTGTCAGGTAATTGATATTCTTACTCACCTACCCTGCATACTGAGGCCGGTTTCCTCAACGTCCCATGTTTCCTTTTTAAAATAGGTTCATCAATGAAATCGCTGGCATCCCCGATCTTGGCACGACTGGTCGCGGAGGTGAAATGAAGATTCATACCTATGTTGATAAAATGATTCGAAGTGAGTTATCGGGCAATGTGATCGATCTTTGCCCCGTTGGTGCCCTTCTCTCCAAACCGTACTCTTTTGTCGCCCGGCCTTGGGAAACTCGCCGAATTGAGTCGATTGATGTTATGGACGCTATCGGCTCAAATATTGTTATCTCGATGCGTACAAATGAAGTCTTGCGTATAATACCCCGTGTGAATGAGGTTCGTTTCCTGGCTTTCCTTCTGCTTGCCTCTCTCCTTCCAAATTTAGCGCATTCGATGTATCCTACCCTTTCTATACATACTCCACACTGTAGCTCTTATTCCTGTTCCAACCTTCCGCTTAGGAGGTCAACGAGGAATGGCTAGGTGATAAATCGCGCTTTGCCTGTGATGGCCTGAAACGCCAGCGTTTGGTAATACCAATGAAGCGCCCGAAGTCGCACGAACTGCCAGCGCGGTCCTCCTGGGAAGAGGCTCTTGTTACAATTGGTGAGAAATTGGTTTCCCTCGGCTCCAATGAACAGGCCAAATGTGCATCTAATCAGATTGCTGTGGTTGCCGGTCCCTTCACTGATGCGGAAACTCTCACTGCTGCTAAGGATTTGGCCAACTTGATGAACTCTGAACTCACTTTCACTGAGGAGAATTTCCCTGCGTCTAAGTGGGTTTTATTCCTGTCCTGGCATTTTTAAGGAACTTAAAATGTGTTAAAACTCGTTATTAATTTCTTCTTTTTAGGACCGACATCCGTGCCAATTACCTCTTTAACTCACGCATTGCTGGCTTGGATGATGCCGACTTGGTTCTCCTCATCGGTACCAATCCTCGATTTGAAGCGCCTATCCTCAATGCCCGAATCAGAAAGTGTTGGCTGAATAATGAGATGGACGTGGCGTTGATCGGTGGCAAAGTAGATCTCACCTATGACTACGAGGTATGCATTCAACCTCCCACCTGTTTCCGCACAATTAGATTTTAGCTATTTTACATTTAAATTCTTTTCTTGCAGCATTTGGGTGATTCACTGTCAGTTCTACCGAATCTCGTCGCGGACAAACATCCCTTTTCGAAGGTATGTGAACTTTGCGTTTTATCCTGCTAAACGTAGTTTGTCAGACCGCGGTTTATGACTGAATCCATACATTTAAATTGTTCAGAAAAGGCGCGATAGAGACCTTATTCAAAGAACCTGTTCTTTTTACAGCGTTTGGCCCAGGCTAAGAAGCCGCTGATAATCCTCGGCAACGAATGCCTTCAACGTGATGACGCTCAGGCTATTCACACAACAGCAATGCAACTTGCATGCAAGTATGCCAAGTCATCAGACGCTGGTGTCGCGAGATTTAACGTCCTTCACCGAGTGCGTTTCTTTTAATTTTTCTTTCGATCAGAGGATCTTTGCCAAGTATAGCGTCCCTGGTTTGTTTGAAAATTGCATTATGTGGACGGATATATTCTGTTCTCACACTAACCGCTATGTAATCCATATTACATGTTTTTACTGTTCCATGGTTGGTATGACAAAGGAATGCGAATCCTCTCGTTATGCAAGTGGCATTGCGCTGTTGTCCCAGAGAAATTAGTGATTGCTTAATGTTTCTATTTTGGGTTAGGTCTCATTTTAGGATTGGGGTTAAGGTTAGGTTTTGGACACTAGAATAAGTAGCCTTCCTGGAATTTAGCGTAAATGCACCTGTATTACAGGAGTGTTCCTAGTGTGCTAGTGTTCAATCCGGACGATCGACGACCAGAAGTACTGGGTCCAAACCATAGGTCCTTCCAGCTCGATTTTAGCGTAAGACTGACTGATGGCTGCGGATAAGCAAGAAGTGGTCATTGTATCATGCCATTGCTAATGCGTGACATTTTTATGCTTTGCGCCTAACCCCTCGATATGTCTGCTATTCGTGCATATGTAACAATATGTGAGCAGTTATTTAAAGTTAATACTCCCTAAGAGAATGGTAAAATTGAGTAAAAAATGCATCCTACGCCGTTTTTTAAAAAATATTCTGTTATTAAATTCCCTGGAACAAAGGGAATCCATTATCAGTCGCACCTGCTGCTACTAGACGTTTTTTAAACCACAATGACAGTTCGACTGTCGATTTCGACGAGGTCCACCGTATGCTCCACACCAGGTGGTGCAGGGACGGTGACTTGCGCGTGAATTAGTTTTAAGTGATAGTAGTCTTGCGCTGCAGCTACCGCACTCTCTCTTCCTCCCCACCTGAGCCCGGTGTCAAGACAGAGTCAAGAAAACCGGAGATGGGAGAGGGTGCAGGTGGCTGGCGCGGCCGGAGCCACCCCTGGGCGTACCACCACACCTGGCTCGAATCCCACAGAGTGGGAGTGCCATAAAGGCCACATTATTAAGGAGCCATTGCAGCCTGACTCTCAGTCCGCCAGTCAGTCACTCCACACAAAACACACATTGAGCTGACCACGCGGTCCAAATTATCCCGTCAGTTGGCAACCTTCCAAGCCACGGCTTTTAGCGCATCGTGATAGTTTTGAGCGCGTCAGATTGTTTATATTGAGGAAAATGCGCTGAGCTGTCGACCTCGTTCTCTCCCCCACTCCCACCATCAGACCACTGTCTGAGCCGGTCACTTGCCTGATGTGGGAGTGGGCGCATTGGCTGACGGATCGGCGTGACCCGTCTTCGCGCGTCACAGCACGACCTGGCCCCCATAACGCACAGACCAGGATTTACTTACTCAGGGGATATGGAGGAGCCATCGCCGTCTGACTCCCAGTTCACTGGTCAACCACTCGACACACAGCACATACACTGAGCCGATGGTGTGATCCGGTGGAAGCGTCAGATTGACAGCCTTCCCAGCCACGGTTTCTAGGAAACCGTGATATACTATGGTAAATGGTGATTGTGAGGGTGTTGTCGATGTATTGGTGTAGGTAGTGTGCGATGATGTAGCTAAGCCTCCGGTGGTTTACTGCAGGTTGTCGTGGAGGCGCGTGTGTCCTAATAGGCCCATGCGGTGTGTTAATGTGCGGGAGCAGTGAAGGCGGGCGCGTTGACTGTATGTCAGAGCCCCAGGCACTGGTTCACCAGCCTCCGTGCGATGGATTTGCAGGTGACCGACCAGGCCGATGCGTGAGTTGAATTTGCGGGTGCAGTGTGGGCAGGAGAAATCGTTAGAGGCTGGGGGGATGCATTCATGGTAGAGGGGGTGGCAGAAGCGCTAAGAATGACAGGAGCGGAGGCTGTGCATGGTGTATCGGTGTTGTCGGCATTGTGGTGAATTCCGGTGTCATGGATGCGCATGTGACCGAATAGGCCCATTCGATGAGTGAATGCGCGAGGACAGTGAGGGCAGTGGAGGCGGCGATCTCTGCTGTGTGTTGGTGCTCCGGGCACTGGTTCACCAGTCTCTGTACGATGGATTCGCAAGTTACTGACCAGAGATTCCCCGTCGCTGATTTTGGTGGTGGTAGTGAAGGCGAAGGTGGTGGTGTGGGTAACAGGCGATGAGTAGAGGGATGTGGTCTCTATGATGGTGGGAGTAATGGAATTGATGCCAGGAGTGAAGTGGGGGGTCAGAAGGAGGGTTGGCAGAATTTGACGTAGAAATTGGAATTGTCGGATTGTTGGTGCATTGCGTCCGAAGATGTCCAACCAGGCCGATTCTCGCGCGGAAGATTCGTTGACAGCGTGGGCATGTTGGCAGGGCCTGGGCATCGGCGATGTTGGTCCGGGGCGCTGGTGACTTTTGTGCCGCTCTTTTGGCCCTGGCGGCTGCGATCCGGTTGGCCTCATAGATTGCTGAACCAGTCTTCACGGATCTTCTCCATGCCGGTCTATCCTGGGCGAGGTCCTCCCAGGTCGCCGGGTTGATTTGCAGCTGCTTCAGCGATTGCTTCAAAGTGTCCTTGTAACGTCGTTTTTGACCTCCCTGCCGGCGAGAACCCGTAGCGACATCTTCGTAGAAAAGTCTGCGCTAACTAAGAGAAAGAAAGAACGAGAAAAAATCCATATACATTAAAAAATCATTCATCAAAATAGTAGGATTATTTAAAAGCATGAGCACTTGTAAATTAATTCAAAAATTAAAAATACACACTTAGGGGATTTCGCTTATTTCTCAGATCGGTGAAAACTCGCGATTATAAAGTAATTAGGTTCCCATAAAATTTCGCGAATCTAAAAACGCGTGTGCGCGACGAATGATGTATCTATATTCTTTTTTACGTCATTTTATCTCAGGTAGCAAGTAATGTTGCGGCTCTCGATCTTGGCTACACACCCGGTATTGCATCTTTGAAGCTCGCCAAACCAAAAGTTGTCATTCTTCTGGGAGCAGATCAGGGTTCTTTGACCAGAAAAGACCTCCCAGATGATTGTACGGTCATTTACATCGGTAAGTCACGGTTATGCTCGAAAAACACTAGTTAATCTCCTTCTTCGCGTGAAAGCATACTCTTCTCATCCCGCCTCCTTGTGTTTAGGCCACAATGGTGATGCTGGTGCAGCAATGTCTGACATTATTTTACCTGGAGCCGCCTACACCGAGAAGAACGCTACCTATGCAAACACAGAGGGTCGTGCCCAACGAACCCTTCCAGCTGTCATGCCTCCTGGAGACGCTAGAGAAGACTGGCGAATACTTCGCGCCATCGCTGAGGTCTCCGGCATCCCCCTACCGTATGACGAAGTCGGCCAACTGCGTCAACGCATAAGCCAAATAGCCCCGGGTCTCTTGGAGGTTTCGACCGTTCAGGCCTGTGATACCGCAGCTTGTCAAGTGGCCGCTAGTCGTGCCAAGGTATGGTTTTCCCCAGAGTACGCTCATACCACCGATTCTCCTTCTGTGTGATTTTTGCAACCAGTCGGAGATCTTTACTGTTGCAATCTGTGGTTCGCACAATCCAGCAGGTAGCATTGCAGGGCATAACTACCGCCTGTCTGACTAATGGACAGCGATATTGCCTCACTGTTAAAAACCCAGTTGCGTATTTGTCAATAGGGAACTCGACTACGTTACTTACGGAACCTAATGCTTCCTAGACACTGGTGATCGTGGTTGGACCGTACACATCCTCAGTCGGTAGTACCTGTATTCGATCAACGACCAAACGGATGTGATAGGTGAGGTCAACTGTGACCTTATTAGGCAGCGAAGGACCTTATTTAACCACAGAACGGACCGGCGGACACGAACAACAACAATAGCGGGTAGACTACTAGAACAATTGGTTGAAAATCTTGGGCTGTGCTCATTCTCCCACCCTGTGGCCAAAATTTACTACGGAAGAGCATATTAGGTAGCTATTGTGCAGATTCTGAATCGAGTCCGAGGGCTGCTACTCCTCAGTCCCACAGCGGCTCTGAACTTCAGCAAAATCCGGGTTACTAGATACGCCGGAAGTATATTTCCTGTTAGCTGGTTGGTGTTGTTTTTTAACAAGAAATTGTCCTTGGCATTATTAGAGCTCGGCAGTTCCATTGAGAGCTGGCAAACCGTAGCCCTACGGCCTCCCAAAAGTTTGTTTGTGATGCGACCTGTCGGAGGGTGGTATCGTTGGGTAGATCGGTGGAGGGATGACTATCTGTGGCCCCTGTATTCATAGGTTGATGTCTCCAGTCATCTCTCTTGACCTTCAGTTTAAGTTTACCGGACTGTACCGGATGGTGACAGATGACAACTTATTTGATACCGGACAGCATTCATGCTGTAATGCCCTTGTGGCTTGGGATTGAATTATAGGTGACTGACGTTCCAGATCGGTGCCTAGGCGAACCTGGAGGTATTAAAGCTGCATACTCCGTGCCTAATTATTTTTCAGACCTCTAAAACTCGAACCCACTTGTATTATGAGATATGTTCAGAAAACTTGCATTAACTTGGTGGAATTATACTCACCGATCGGGTTACGTGATCTGCTATTCCGTTGTGCCTTTGGGCTCAGTGTCGAATTCTCGAATTCCCGGAATATCTATTCTGGAACGATTTTAGACAAAAATGAGGGAGACGGGAATAAACTTTTATTATTAGCTCTCATCAGCCAGCCATGCTTCAACCACAGGTTTTGGGCGCCTGAGATTATAACGCGGAATCTTTTGTCATTCGGTCCAACATTCAATTTTTGAATCATGGACCCATTACCCTGTCGGCTGTAATGGCCTATACTAAATGGGTTGGGAAGGGTGTTCACTGATCAGGTTACGGGACCTGTTTGTCTTGATACTACAGTATGCTTGAATTTTTTCTCAGATCTTTGGTCTGGTTCATCGAATAGATGGTTCCAACCGTGTTTACGGGTCTTCTGTGTGGTGGGGGCAAATAGCGACCTTCTTTTATTGTCATTATCCTTCAAATTCACCGTCGTTCTTGACCGTGCGCATTCCTTGCCCAGCATGTGTTCTGAAGATGTTACTTTCCACTATCTGCCCCCCCCCTACAGGTGTTGGTATGCCTTTTTGCGTCCACAAAATATTTTGATTCACTTGAAGTTTAATTTTCATAATATTTGATTTTTCTTGGCCAGAGTAAGGTGATGCTTGGCTACATCCTTATGCCCTTCGTCCACCTCAGTTAGACCGTTTTTCGGTTCTGTGCTGATTTGGTTTTTTAGAGAAGGACAATTAGTATAAGCTTGTCTGATTCAATGGTAATTCATGTTTGTTTTCCTTTCTCCCTTACCCGAATTCTTGCTTGTAGTTTCAGGGGCTTATTTTGTCTACCCTCGCATTAAAACCTGTTGTCTGTTTTCCAGGAGCTGTTTGCAGCTGATTCTGCAAAATTGAACACAAAAAAGCCCCTTTCCCCAACGCTGAAGGTCCTCACTGACTACTTCATGACGGATTGTATCAGCCGAGCCTCGCAAACAATGGCTCGGTGCGTGAATGCGTACTCCAAACCAGGAGACTCCTAAAAAACCCTATGACTTTCCAAATGGCCACTTCTTCTTTGTCCGCGCAATTTCCCTGTAGAGCGCTTATTTAGTGTTCTTAAAGCGATGCCAATGCACATTTTACCTGTTATCGAAATCTTTACTTGAAAGCCACACGGTTCTTTTAAATTAGTCATTTCAATACCTTGTTTTAATTGCCCATGTAATATATTCGGCACAAGTTGAACCCTGCCTGCCACCATCTCTTGTTCGCTGACGTCGGTCACTGTACCCTATCTCGTCACCAGTCAATTTGGCCATGAGTTTCTACTAATGCATGCTGTAGGAAAGAAATAATTTTAGGTAAACCTTACGTTTGCTTTTCTTACTGTAATTCGATTGACGGGTGTCTGAGATGCGACACAGCTTCAAGGATTTCTAACTGACAGAATACCTCGGGCCTCTTGACTAAGGGCCAAGAGGCAGTGTACTCTCAGTAATGTGACCCTTGTGGTAACTTTTACCGGTATAATATGGGAGTCGTTTGAGTCTAAGGCGTGTAAAATGAGCAAGCACCATGCGCAAAGGGTAAAATTATGCCTGTTCAGTCACTGCGCCCAAGCTTATTTTTTGTCTTATCGTCAGTATAAAGTGGTGTGGGAGGAGAGGATTTATCCCTTTCTGTATTGCCCTTACTGCAGCCGACTCGTATTGTTTTCACTGTTGCACGCTATAGATGAAATATCATATGTTCACTTCGTAGGGGGCTGTCAAAGTTATGGTTTGGTCGAGGGTACAACTTTTTTTAAACAACGTTTTAAAACGACTTATTCCTCACCGGTAGTAGTGAAAGTCTGATTCCCATGCATTGCATAATACGAAAAGGTATCGTTCGCCGAGGCGGGCCATGTCTGTGAGCTGGCGTTTCAAGCAGTCAATTCGTTCACTCATCTGAAGACTGGTGGGTTCCGCTACTCGAAGTTTGTGTGCGGCCAACTTTCTAACCTGAGCTATGATGCCTCGAACGTGAACCGTGATTTTAACCACATTTGAGCTGGTGCCTCGTAGCTCAGATGATTATAGCCTTAGCTGACGTGGGTTAGAAACTGTTATAACCCGACTCGGTACCCACAAACAATACTAGTCGTATGTGTGTTCGACTGTCGTTCACCCCAACAACATGGCAGAAACACAATCGACAATGATAAACTATTGAAACCCGCAAGTCATCCTCACTGGCAAAAAATCTGTGTTTTAATACCATCTCAGTGAGGTTAGCTAGCATTTTGTCCAATGCGCGTAAAGGAGAAAGATTTGTAAAATGTTGAGTCGCTTTTCCTTAGCACAAACCAATCAGCTTCTAAGGTAATTCCGCGGCTGCACCCAATGGTAAACCGCTTTTGACAGCATGCTGTCAGCACGGAAAAGGGCGTGCGCACGTGTTTTCTGATTAAATTAACTGGTATTTTTAGGGTGTATTCCCAACAAAGCCTCCCCCAGGCAGCCTAGTTTTCCGTTAGCAGGTGAGACGAATTATGCAAATCTCCCAACAATACTTATTACTTTAGTGGGTCTGACAATAATTTAGTGGATTCTTAATTGAGTTCTTAGAAAATTTTGCTTAGCGTATCAGGATTGATGGGTTCTTTTTTGCAGTAGATTGTGCGCTTAGCTTCACTCGCATGTTTTAAACTCATGGTTCCCGGATGGGGCGTGGTAGCTCATGTGTTTATGGCGTTGACCTTAAGCAAGTCTCCCACTTGTGGGTTCGAACCCCACCGACGTGGGTGTGTTTCATAATTGGGCCAGATTACTTATACACATCCACCGAGGCACTTGCTCTCTGTCCCATCAACTGGTCACGCGCTAGTTTTGTCTGGACTGTGGTCAGTTAGCATCTGAATTTTGCTGTTGGACTTAGCATAGACTCGCGTCCGGTCGAGTATTGAGCATGTTTGCCTCTCTATTTCACCATAAATTGATTCACAGTGGTGGTGTGCGCACTTCTCGCTGCATGTATCCACTCGCGACCGCTGACCTGCTGTAGTAAAAGTGTTTCTCATTTAACTTGAAGGAAGAGCGCTTGTTACTTGCATATACCTAAGTGCTTTCCCGAATATAAGAATTAATAGAAAAATAATGGTGAATTGGAGTATTCACTGCAAAATAAACTCCACTAAGACGGAGACTGAATGCCAGTAAGGTTCCTAAACCTCTCCAAAATCCAAGTTCGCACCAAGAACAGTTGTTACCTTGTGCTGGTCCATTGAAGTAACTGCCCATAATTTCTGAGCCCTCACGCGACAGTTCCAAATATTTTCTATGAACAGAACCTAATGGATGGCAAACAAAACTTGTGAACCGATGCCGACAACGCCACAAACCTTAATTGCGGAATTGAGCTCTGAGTACTGCCCTATCCTCTCTACCAATTTGACCTTTCGAAGATAGAACACCACCTTTTCAATCCTTTGAAATAGTTGCTAGGTTGGATTAGCATTTACCGATCGTGTTACGGAAAGGACTGTGCTGAAAAAAAATAAGCAAGACTGGGCTTGCCTTTTCTGGCCCATTATCCTTCCTCTGCTGGCCTTACCCAACGGGACAGATATGTCGCATAAAGCAGTCAGTAAATTTCCTCACGACGTAGATAATGATCCCGATTTAAAACTGGAGGGCAACGGGCTTTGGGCTAAATTCTTGGGTGTTGGACTTACTAACGCTATATAACCAAATAACGCAGATTTTTGCAGCAAGTTCTGTAAACTTAGTGTTTGGCAAAGCTGGCTGGTGACGGATTATTACGCAGAAATGGCCATTCTGCTCCCCCTTTTGTCAGGGACCGTTTATTCGTCATTTCTGACGATATCCATAGAAAGCCCCACAGCAAGATGGACGGAGGGACGGTGCAATGCGAATGTATTAGTTGATATTGATAGTAATCTTGGGTTGCATCTCCCCACTCTCTGCTCTCATGCTGCTGGTCCACTTGTCTTGATATTGTCAAGAAGACTAAGGTGGATTGAATTTGATGGCTAATAGGACCAAACAGTTCAACTGCGCGTGCCACACACACCTTATCCCTAAATATTTGGCCTGGAGTTCATACAGCAACACACGGTGATGGCTGGGGCCCCAACTAGGATGGAGTGCCATAGAAGCCACAGTGTGAAAGAGTCATAGTCGTCTGACTCTGCGTCCTGGAAGGTGGACCGAGTTATTCACCAGTTGACAGCCCTCCAAGTTTCGGCTTTTAGCACACCGTGGTGGATTTGATCGCGTACAACTATTTATAATGAAAGATGTGCGCTGACAGTCAACTTCAGACTCTCGTCCCTCTCCTAGTCACCTGTCCACTGTACTAGCTGGTGCAGCGGCTGACAGAACCTAACAGCCCATCTACGCGTGCCCCACACAACGTATGAGCTTTTCATGCAAACGGGATGGGTGGCTCGGATCTCATCAATGCGATTCTCTTAGAAGCCACACTAAGAAGGAACTATGCACGTGAATCTCAGTTCACCAGCCGGCCACTCTACACAAAAACAATGGGCTGACTGTGAGGAATGAATTGGATCATCCGTTGCCAACCTTCAGAGCCACGGATTTTGGTGCCCAATGCTAGATGCAAGCGCGTCAGATTGTTTATTTTGAGGGATACGCGCTGCCAGCCGAGCACACTCCTCCCTCTCCCATGTATCCGTCGACTGTCCTAGCCAGTCTACGACCTGCTGCTCAGCGTGGGCGTAATGTCTGACGGGATTCGAAAACTTGTCTTCTCGTGCCACAAATAAACTGGCCTTTAACAGAAGACGCCTAAGTTTTACGCGCAGAAAAGTGGACTGCTCGTACTCTACGGGCGCTAGAATGCCAGAGGCCACATAGAGTTGTAGTCAAAGAGCACGCCTCCCACTGACGTGAAATATGCCTATTTCGTGTATATGTGAGTGATGCGAACGAGTTCATGTATGTGCTGATTAAGCCATGTGTGGTGATGAGGTTCGAAAAACGGCGTTCTAGTGCAGTTTTTCATGACTGCGTATATGGCCTAATAGGACAATGAGGGTGACTGAGTGTGCGTAGGTGGCGTGGTCAGTTGAGGTAAATGTGATGGGTTACGTTAGTGCTTCTAGCACTGGTTTGGTGGTCTCTGTCTGATGAGTTCCTAAATGATCGACCATGCCGATGCGTGATATAAATGTGGAATCACAATTGAGACAAGCTTGGATCAAATACTAATTATTGGTGGTAGTGAAATTAGTATCGATAAGGCTCTTTTTCGGCGGTAGAAATGGGAGAGGCGATATTCATCGTGGCCGTGGTTCTAGCAGCGATGATGCAACTGGTAGTGGTCGACGACGACAGTGGTGGTACCTTCGGAGTGTAGTCACTGGTCTGATTTTGATGGTGGTGGTCGTGGTCATCTTACTCGTTGACCCCGTAAGAGTTGGTGCAGTGGTGAAAACTGTGGCGTTTGTATAACTAGTGAGTGGATTTGTCGAGTCCCTGATGCATAGAGTCTGAAGATAACCAATGAGACCTTTTCATACATAGACTGTTCGTTGGCAGCGTTGACACCTTGTGTGTGGTGAGGTTAAGGCGCTGAGGTTCAGCGTCGCTTATGACTTATAAACCGCCCTTTTGGCTTTGGCAGCGGTGATCCAGTTGGCCCCGTAGCTTGCTGGCTCTATTTTTATAGCTGTTTTTCAAGCCAGTCTAGATGAGCTATTTGAAGGACTCTAAGTTGTTTTATAGATTATTAAGTAATATATTCAAGGTGTCCTCGTGGCAATTTTGTCCACTTGATCGGCGAGTATCCGTAGATACATCACCGAAGAAGAGTGGCTTAAGTAGGCACTCGTCATCTTCCTCGCGAGGAAGCCGTTCCAAAGCAAGTTCATTTTTATCAGCTGAAAATTCTGGTTCTTTTAACGATTTATGTGTCTATAAGCTTGTCCTGCTTCTTCAGCTTCGGTATTCGCGGACAACAGCTGAAACGGATGCAATTGTGATTCCTACCTTGCTCGGCGTATACTGTTCAGGTCTCCGCTCCATACAGCAGTGATGTCCAAATGAGAGCTTTGTACTTGTTGAGTTTGGTTTTGAGACGAAGACCATATCTATTCCACACTGAGGCAAGCAGCCGTCCGAAGTCCTGACTGACTTTGAATATTCAGTGCATAACTTAATCCTCGGTCTTGGTGTTGCGTGAGAGTATACTGCTTAGGCAAGTGAATTTGTCACTGATACAGGTTTTTGTCGTTGACAGTTAAGCAAGTGCCTTTTATGCAGTATTGGGCGATACCTTTTGCATGATAGCGGTTAAATCCGTACTTACATTGACATCACATAACTCCATTTATAATCTAAAATGTGCATGAACCCGACCAGCAAGTAATTTGCCCGTTAATTGCAGATAAATAGGTTACAACAGTCTGAAGTTAGTGCAGCCGGAGGTGAGCAGCTTCATACTTGTTTGCATGGCTTGGTCTGTTGTGGCATTGGTTGCATAGTCGTCCGCGATGAACAGTTAATGATAAGGGGCTGTTGACGTTCGCGTTGATGGTTTATTTGTCGGATGTTAGTATTATGACTTTCTGTCCTGTAGGAAATACTGATTCCAGAGTGCTCGTTAAGATAGGCGTCCAGCGGTTTGGCAGTGAACATGATACCGAGGAAGGTAGGAGGAAGTATGCAGCCCTGATTTACTGCATAAGTCAATGTGTATGCTTCTGAAACCGTCCCATTTTCCGTGACTCGCGTGATAAAAATACCTTTGAATTGACACCTTAGGTGCGTAAATCACTCACGAAAACAGCATTTCTTCATAACATTCCACAAGATATTACTTTTCATCTTGTTGAAGGCCTTCGTCAGGTCCTCAAATGTTGTTTAGAGATAGACCCGCCCGTCATATACAAGCTTCTATGTGACATTGTTGTCGGAAGTCACGTTGATTTACCTGGTTGGGTGTGTTGTTTCAGCTTTTGGGTTCAATCATTTGAGGAGGACTCAAAAGATGATTTTCAGTACAATTTTGAGGATGGAAATGGCTTCGTGATTGTCACATAGTTTGGGTTTAATTTTTTCTTGTTTAGATGGAAAATTATCGCGTTTTTAAAATCCTTGTAAAACTGTTAACCGTGGGCTCTCCTAGAATATAAATTTAAGTTTGCTCTTTTATTAGGGTCCCCATTCTTTATTGAATTCTGCCGGAGTCCCGGTTGATATCAGTGTTCTTTTTCTGGACAGCCGATGCCGGGCTCGAATTTAATTTTTGCAGGGAATGAGGGAGGTTCATATCGTTTTTCGTTGCTTCATGTGGTGGCGGGTCGATGGTGACGTCGGAGCCTGTGGATAGGCAGCTGAGGGTGATTCAGCAGTGCTGGGTCCCGCGCTTTAGAATTGAAAATTCGTCCATCAGTCATGTTGTTTTGTTGGTGAATAAACAGGGGCCGTATTCTGACTTGATGAAATCAAAGATGCTCTTCGTCTCGTTGTGGTTCGCATACATTTGGATTTCCTGGCCCTCTTGGACTATCCAGACGTTTTGTTACTCCCGCAGTCGTGCATCTGAAGAAGGTGACTTAGTTGGGGCTGGTATGGTTACTGATATATATGTTATACTGACCATTCTTAGCGGCCTGTAGTTTGCTGAATTCTGTGTCGTTGTTGAGGGTGTCGGAGACAGAGGATGTATAGAGTGCGGTTGCAGCAATCGTTCCACAAAAGGCTCCCTGGGACTTCACGGTGGCGTTGTCATTCAAAGTGCTGGGTTGAATTATTTTCCGAAATCTAAACAGTGAGCAGACACCTTTAGCAAAAAAGTATATAAATTACCTGGTTTTTGCCTACCTTGCTATCAAATGCGTGGTTGCTGTCGAAGCCTCATATTGAGGATGATGAGGCAGTGATCCGTGCAGCTACATACGACGTATATCGCTTTGGTCTCAAAAACGTCCTGCCGATCTCACTCCTATAGTAACATATAATTCAACAGGTGCCTGTGCCGCGATGGAGATGCATTCAAGTTGCCTTCTCTCGCATCGGATGGTGAAACCAGGTGTGGACCATGTGGATACGATCCTCTGTGTAGGTTAACAGTAGGAGGCCATTTTTCTAATAGCTCCCGAGGCCATATGACCACAGTATCGTCTGCTCATAGAAGGGCGTTGGAGTCTCTGAGGACAAATAGTTTTTTTCGCCTTCGCAGAGTTGCCAGGGGTGCATGCTTATACCCTATAATTTGTTCTTCACCTCTTCATGGCTGGTCAGAGCATCCGAAATGACAAATTAAGCCAATGGGAAGTGGTCTGGGTAACCTGAAATCCAAACGGTGCATTTGAAGATCACTAATAATTGAGAAGTCCCGGATCTCGCGGAACCGGATTGTTAAATGGTCACAATAAACCTGCCTAAGTCACTAGACGACGGCAACTTCAGTTACCATAACGTAGCCCCTGCATCTAAGAATTAACCTCAGGGTCATGGAGTTGATCGCCTAGATTCATTATCCTAAACGGCACACCTGAGTCGCATTTCGAAGATATCACGATATGAAAGTATTTGAGCAAAATCTAAAATCTATCTACAGGCCTTCATAATGGGTCGAATTAAAGCCTCAAAGTATGATTCGCACAAACCAAGACACTTTCAACTTTTTTCCAGAATGAGCAAGAAACGCAGCTACTTCTGAGTAAGGAACTGCCTTTACGGAAAGCCCACAAAGATTATCTTAGTGATTTTTGTTCGCAGTGAAGAAATTTCAACTCAGAACTGCTCGAGAGTTCCAGTCATTGTGAGAGCAAACTCAAAACTGTAAGGGGAGAACTTAAAAATATCCACAGGTCATTTGTCTGGAGAAGCCATACAACCGTAATAGCTTATGCGTGATTCACGTAATCCCCTCTGGACCTGCACTAGCGCATATGTAATTGGAATTCACCAAGTTGACAGAGGCTTGTATTATATGACTGCTCACACCAAATTCAGATTTTTCGCATAATCAGTTTCAGATTCATTTTTAAAATTTGCGAACTTAAGATGAAGGTTTCAAAAAAGCTTGACCTTGTTGTCATACTGGAGACTTGACTCAAATAGAAACTTGCAGATAACCAGATATTGATACAGGGATTACAGCTCTTTCACTGAGACTGTCAAAACAGATAGGGCGGTGAGTAATTCGTATGTGTTTGATCAGAAATTTCGGCAATTGAACTAGGGCAAACTGTGCACTGAACATGAAGCTGTTCGAATAAAGATAAAGAGGGGTAATTCATATTGCCCATGTACAAACTAAGTAGGAGCTGTTTGATAAAACTTACCGGAAATTCATTCCCTTCTCACTTCATTTATGCCATAGAGGCTTAGAATCCATGGTTGAAGCAGGATTATCAATTTCTGTATCAAGTGTAGACGACGGCTACATGTTTAGTTAATAAGCTTTTACAGCTCTCTTACGAAGATGAATTAACGGAACTTAATTAATTTACTTAAAAGTACCGTTGTGGCTTCGCAGATTACAGAAGGGACTATTTTACTGTTTAAACTACTAAACAGTCGTACATTTTACCCCCTTATATCTCTGAGGCACCTCGACCACTCTCGGCGCACCAGTCATCGAGATGTAATTTTATTTCTTCCTTTGGCACGCACAGTTAGATACCGACAGTTTTTTTCGGTAAACGCTATAGCAATCTGGAATAAGTTATCTAGAAGTATCAAAATTCAGCAAAGCTATCCCTTTATTACGCGAACTGTCCCTAGTTTTCTACATTCAGGGCACCTTCCAAAACTTTTGGGTGCTGACTCTGTTGAAGCTCTCTTCGCTTCTGATGGCGTTCATGGACTCTGAATCCTGTGCCGGTCTTCATGCTGAGGGCAATATTACTGGCTCTGCAGACCTCAATCGGCTTATTTCTCAGTCGACAGCAAACAGCCGCTCGCCAAAATACCTGCTGGTGCAGAATATCGGATCCGTAACACTGAATGGAGAGGTTCTTCACCGGGCACCTGTGTTGATGCCGAGGCCGAATCTTTGTCTAGCAACCCCTTTAAAGTACCGAAGAATTTGGTCCACACTGACGTAAGATGGCGCACATTCTCGCAGAGATTCGTTATAGCCTACCAGAGCCTTCCTGCACTGGTGGTGATTTTCAGTCAATTTGAAACATTTAATGCAGACTAGGTACTCATCTGCTGATAAACTACAGCATATATAATCACTATGGTATGAGCGGCCACAGTTTTAGCCTGGCTCCCGCATACCGATGAGTCTATGCTTTAAAACATTTGTGCTCCAGATTTTGGATATATATTCGAAACTGAACAATTTTTGGCATTGCAATGCCTCACTTTAAGTCATTTTATTTAGGGTATAAGGCTTTCGCCCTTGAGCTCCCTGTTTACATTCAAAAATTTCAATAGAATAAAGGTCTACAGTAATAAATCTAACAAATGAAAAATTTGAGGTCACTGATTTGTGCGCCAGGTGCAAGCTGCCGCTTCTGACCCAATCTTTATTTAATGTACAATAGTTTCTCAGAAAATGAGTATCTAGTTTGAATTTAAATGAATCAACAGTTTCTGAAAGGACAACATCCTCAGGGAGTCCGTTCCATGCTCCAACGACCCTCTGCGAAAAAGCGTTCCGATGGACTTCCGTGTGGACAAACTTCCTCTGCAGTTTAAAGGGATGACCCCGCAGATGTTCCGTCCCAGCCAATTCGAAGAAGTCAGCAAATTCTAGGGCACAATCGCGGCCTCTGACAATCCGGTAGGTTTGGATGAGGTCACCGCGTAGTTGCCTGTAATTTAGAGGAGACAAATCAAGTTCAACCAGTCTGGCTTCGTAAGGCAGATGACTAAGATTCTTGACCATCTTCGTAGCCCTCGCCTGCACTCGTTCCAGCTGTAGATAATCCTTCTTAAACCACGGACGCCAGGCCTGGACGGCATATTCCAAGTGAGATCGAACAAATACCCCGTAGGTTTTTCGGAAGAGTTCCTTATCAATCTGCCCAAATCCACGTCTGAGCGCAAATAAGACCTGTGTAGCGCGTTAAGCTGCCTTTAAACACTGTGAAGAGGGTTTAAGTGAGGAGTTCATTAGAACACCGAGGTCCTTCTGTTCCACAACAATTGAAAGGGGCTGCCCATTGAGAATGTATTGATAGGAATCATCCTCCTCACTGGTCCTTCTGGTACGCAGTCTTAGGACCACACACTTCCCAACATTAAAAATTTAAGAGCCAACGAGCATACCAGCTGCTAAGACGGTTGAGATCTTCTTGAAGTGTGTTCCTATCGAAATCAGATCTGATGACCCTCCACAATTTAACATCATCTGCAAACATGATGGCGCTGCAATCCAGGTCGTCGACACAGTCGTTGATGTACACTAAGAAGAGTAACGGTCCTAATACCGAGCCTTGGGGGACACCACTTAGAACCGGAGTAGGTGTTGACTTCGAGGTATCGACGCACACAGTTTGCAATCTATCTGTAAGAAAGTCTGCGATGCATGTCAGCAGCATTACTCATATGCCGATTCCAGATAACTTGAAGATGAGACGTTTGTGTGGGACACTGTCAAACGCCTTCTTGAAATCAGTGTATATGACGTCAACCCTACCATTTTTCGTCCAGTGCACGAGTCCACTGCTCTGTGGAGAGTAATAAACTAGAAAGTTTGGAGCGATTCTGTCTGGAAGCCATGCTGGAGATCTGAGAGTAATTGGTTTTCCTCAAGGAACTTCATGGTTGCCTTCTTGATTATTGATTCCATTATTTTACAGCAAATGGAGGTTAGGCTGACAGGCCGATAATTGTTGACATTAGATCGAGCACCACTCTTGTATATGGGGTATATATTTGCTGCCTTCCATTCGGATGGCAATTTCCCTGATTCAAATGACGGAATTAAATACATGCGCTAGTGGTTTGGGACAGTTTGCTGGCCAGTTCTTTCAAGAACTTGGCCGGTATATCATCCGGACCAGATGACATCGCTTCTTTCAGATTTCGCAGTTCTTGTTTCACGAGAGGTTCCTGGAAGATTGTATATTCAAGCACTGGACCGGCGTCTATAACAGCACTGTTGACGTGGTCAAGCTGAAGTTCCGGTTCTCTAGTGAAAACCGAGGCAAAAAACGACCTAAGTACTCGGCTTTGTCGCAATTTTCAACGACTTCAACACCATTCCCATCCATGAGTACTGCTACTGGGTCCTTGTTTTTTAGTCGGCTATTGATATAATGGAATAAAATTTTTTTGGTTTATATTCAGCCTGTTGAATAATTCTTGATTCATCGTTCTTCCTTGCCTGACGAATCATTCTTTTTAACAGCGTTTCTTTGATGACGAAATTCTTTGAGATGCTCTGCTGACCCTGTTTGCCTGAATACCTTCCATTTTTATTCCTCTTCTTTAGCTGCCTGTAAAGTTCTCTTGTTAACCAGGCGGGGCGACTATTCATTTTTTGCAACTTCACTGGACAAAAGCGTTCAATCAGATCGAGTGAGACTGTCTTAAATGATCGCCAGTCATCCTCTGGATAACCTTTCATGGCTCATACATGGAACTATATGATAGATATGGTCTTCAACCCGTCTGGATCAGAAGACTCAAAAATGGTCTCACTTTTCTATTCAAAATCACACACGACCAAGATATTCTCAGAATGAATATACTAAACAAATCAAAATGGCCACCGAGACACTAGAAATTCAGAAAATATTATAAAAATTCCGAAATTCGAAAAGGTCCAACGATCCAAATTCTATTCCATAAGATACGTGACAATATGGAATGCCCTGCCAAATTCCATTAGAAATAGTCGAACCATACGAGAATTTAAAATAAAAATCAAACAATATATGTTAAATAATAGCACACATCTATTTTTGAATAAGATAGGGCATTTTTCAACTCAGTTCTTCAACATAGAATTCGGGCCGAAAGGGCTCTGACGCGGCAGTTACTGTTGGTGATAGCTTCTTCAATCCTAAGTTCTCCCGATGAGCTGCCTTATCTGCACCTAGAATTCAAGCTGAAAATCCAAACGCACTTTGCGTGCGGTGATAGCCATTTCACTAGAACCGGATACTCAGGCCAGAATCTCCCACGATTAGTTATTTCATGTCCTTTTATAAACCACCTACGACGACCTGCAATGCACACAGAGATTAAGAATCTTATCATCTGGTTATGTGGTACATCCTCTGGTTATGGGCAAGCTATAAGTGGTGGTTAGTGACTTACAAGACTCATAAATACCTATCTTCTGGCTATGCACAAGGGCTCTCAATTTAATGATTTATATATCCATTATCTAAAAGCAGCTTTTTTTCTACTGTTAAAACTATTTAAAAAATTATGATAACTACATTTTAAAATGTTTTTTTATAGCGTCTTTATTTTTATGTATAATTTTATGATTAGTAAACAATTTGCTTTAAAACTAACTTGCAAAACTTATTATTTTTTAGCTCAGTCTGCCCTAAATAACAATTCCGACGCGAATCGGACGCGAATCGGATCCGACGGTACGAATTTTCGGACGCGAATCGGATCCGACCATGACTACGAATTCGGACGCGAATCGGATCCGAAAAATTCGTATCTCGTTTTTCAACCGCACAGCGGAACCCCTTAATCCGTTGGTAGACGCCCATACTAGCTGAACGGTTAAAAAACGATCTCCATTACATTCTAATCGAATAGTTATTAATTATAAGTTGACTCGCGGAAGACTGAGTGAGCAATTAAAATATATTTTGTTTAAAAATATGCAAAGCGTAAGTGTACAAAAATAAATCTTATAAATGTCTCCTAATCAGTAGTCCTTTGTTGATGGACCTTGCAATCCCTCAGCCGTTTCATGAGGTATCCACCCTGTAATGAAAAGACAATAAAATTAGTGATGGTGAGTAAACAATGCGCATGTTTTTATGAAGTAAATGTTTGTATACAACGTTGATAATTAAAATCTACTTACCGTCAGCACAGTGCCCAAGGGCTGCCTTTTCTGCAGTCGGTCATATGCCTTTTAAAAGGCATTTTTGAAAGTTCGTTCTAGCTGCAGATTGTCCGCCTTTTACGGAATATTCCAAAGATTGAACACGTCTGCGGTGCACATGAATTAGTTAATAATGAGAAATTTCTTACCCAAAAGAATTCCGTATAAAGGTGAGAGAAAAGAGGCCTATTTGTCCTAGTGGCGATCGTAGAAAGTTAGCCAGTAGGTCACCTCATCGGCGAAGAGCGATGTGAAAACGCGATCAGCAAAATTGCTGACACTATCGCCGCCAAGGGAGGCCAAATGTGTAACCTAGTAAGACGGTAATTAATGTCCAGAAAACCTACCAATTGCTGTCTATATGCCCTCTCTGCGACGGCTTTGGTCAGGGCATCTTCTTCGTCAAGGGCGATGCCGTGTGGCCGCCATCTCCAATTTCTAAGCCTGCAAAAGCCTTATTTCTTGCATTTGGCTTTGCGTTATCCATCGAAGACTTGCTTTGATGGCTGATCGGCTGGGTCTTCTTGTTTTATTACCACGTCGCCTCTTTCGTTTGCGCCGAATCCCGTCTAGGAAGATTATCTATGGAAGGTAATGGCTTACCCTCATGTGAATGAGACTGGAAAATAGGCCTTGTTATGCTAAAACCGCCGCTAAATAAGTTACAACAATATTGCCTATTAGACGCCTCAAAACTGCTCAGTTAACTGTTTCACAAGTACTAAATGATCGTACTCACCACTGCCAATTGCCGTCACCGTTAAAACATCACTTTTCCAAGCCAACAGCGTTCGTGTGTCTGCGGGAAGGTCAGAGGTCAGCCATCTTATAATCTTCAAAAGACTGCTCTGGAGAATCAATGGCATACGCGAGCGTATTGCCCAAGAACTCACTGCCTCTTGAAACGTAGGTTACTCTTCAATTGTAGGTGTGCTTGAAGAGTTTTTTGGTACAATGTTAGATACATCTGATGTCAAACTTGCATCCTCATCAACAGAGGAAATCTCTAAGTCATCATATGACGAACTAGAGGAAGAGGTCAGATGCCACGACGATTAAGATTAGTCGGACGGATACATTTCCCTCATATTCTCGGCAATTTGACGTAAATCATCCAGAAAACCTTTCTGGGCACGTCTACTAAGTGTTTTCGTAGATACTGCTCTAAAGATTCTGCAAAAAAAGCAAAAAAACGGTCAGTATAGACAGAACAGGGGTGCAGGCAGTTAAGCGACCGCGTCGCAGCACGACAGCGCAGGAAGTGGCATGGCACGGCGCGCGCGGGATTGACAACTCAGTGCCCTATCGATTTGCCATTAACACTGCGCGCATTCTCTTGCGCCCTTAGCGACGCGTCATCGAGGTTCACTAGCAACCAATCAAATTCCAGATGTGATTAACGTAAGACCGTTCAAGCCTCGAATCGTATTTTATTGCTATTAGGGTGTTAGTAGTATGTTTTTTTCAGTTTTTAACATCATTTATGCTCAATGTTATTCGAATGCGCAATGAGCCGCACGTCTAGGTTTTGATATAGCTTTATGAAACGAATGTTACTAGCTGTTTCATACAGCTAGATCAAACATAATCAACACTATGATACATAATACAAATATGAAGACTGTATGACTGCATTGAAAGTTTCTTACCGTTGAACTCTTCTTGCTCCTAATCTATTTTCACATTTTTAGCAATCAGTCAACTAATTCTAATTATTCGGCAGACCCCACACCGGAATCGACTGCGCTCGCATCTGATTGGAAGTACCTATCCCTTCGAATCGACCGCAGACGTTTCTACCTCTGTCAAATGAATACCCTCGAACGTCAATAACAGACTAGTCTTGACTCTAAACATTATTTCCCTGATACATTCATCTTCTTTCTGTATAGCTGTTTTTACTTCATTTTTGCTATTTCTAAACCTTGGAAAACAGGTTTTTTGACTTAAAACAAACTCGTCATTTCAACACTGCTATTTAAGCAAACAAACAAACCAAAGCTTAAGTGTTTAATGAAAAGAGGAGTTTGTTTTAGGTTTTTCCTGTTTTCTAAGGATTTGACGGTGCCAAGCAGTGCCAAATCAATAAACCTATTTATTTAAGCAAACAATCCCATCTCGTAGACATCAGTTCTTTCCTCATCGCGTTAAATCAGCCTTCCATATATTTCGATTTCATTCCGTTCCATTCTGGTGCTGAGAATAAAGTGAGTAATCCCACATCAGCGTACTATGGTCACTCTTACCGAGGGGTGCAATAGAATACTCTTCATCAATGCTAGAGAAGTCCTTCATAAATACCAGGTCCAGGCAATGTGCTCTCTGGTTCTCCCTAAATCTCGTTGGTATGTTAACATTCTGTACCAGAGGTTGGTCGATAGTGAGATCCATTAGCTTGTGGCCGAAGGAAGTTGGTGCACCATCAACTGTCAGATTTTCCCAGTCTACTATAGGTGCATTAAAATCTCCAGCAATTAGCACCTCCTGGTTACTTGCTTCTTCCTTGAGCAAATGGAGGAGGGACTCATCAGCTGCACTTTGTCTGTAGATCGTCAAGAATTGTAGGTTCTGTGAACAATCCTTTTTAATCTTTATCCAGAGAAATTCATATTCAAGGAAGATGGAGTGTGCTCGTTCGACTGCCGAGATTCCTGTCCTACCATTTACGGCCACTCCTCCTCCCTTACTACTTTCTCGGTCTTTTCGAAAAAGTTGGTATCCATCTATCGAAACCTCGCTATCCGCGATTTCGGCTTTGAGCCACGTTGCCGTAATGGCAACGATATCGGGGGTTCGGTCTGATACTAATACTTTGAGTTCATCTACTTTCGATAGGAGACTCTGAGCATTGGTATACAAACATCTCAATTGAGACTGGGTAACTCCTCCATATAGACTTCTGCGCATTTCGCGCGATTGAATACTAGAGTCTGTCATTGTTTTCCGAGATGAACTGGTGTCCATCCTGCCGACGCTGAGTTCTAATGAGTGGTCGTCATCCGAGTTCTGGAGTGCCTTCTATTTATCATTTGAGCTCTGTACAGTTGGAGTACATCGTCTTTAGTGTCCTCCGTCTCGGCGAGAATCCACCTTGATTATGTACGGGGTCTGCCATAAGAAAAACCTCTTTATCACTTTTATCTCCCCGTCCTTTATTTGGAGCCTTTTCTCCCCCTGCTTGGTCCTCCTCTTCAGTTCTGCTCTCAGCATCCTCATTTTGTACCTTTCCTTGGGTTCGTAATCCGGCTGAAAAAACACATCCCTGTGTGAGCTACGGAGAGCCGTTCCCCATTCTAGGAGGCGTGAAGCCTAAATATCATTTTCCAGAATGATTTTAAGAGGCCTTGGTGATAATAGCTCATGTGAAACATCCGCTTTTCCTAAACGGAATGCTTTGTTCACTGTTACGCATTCGCCATCTCGAAGAATTGAATATGAGTATTCTCGGAAAAGACTGAGGTCATGTTTCTACCCTTTCCTTTGCAATCAGAGAAGTGGACACGGGATCCCCTTTAATAACGAGATTGCGTTTTTGGACGCAATGCACCAACAATCCGAGAATTCCAAATTCTACGTCGAATTCTGACAAACCTCCTACAGACTCCTTGACCCACACTCCTTCCTCAATTCCATTATTCCCACCATCATAGAGACCACATCCCTCTACCCATCGCCTGTTACCCCTACACCACCGAAACCAGCACCACCTTCGTTTTCACTAACCCCACCACCACCATCAGCGATGGGGACTCTCTACTAAACTGTCCTCAATGCGGCCGCACATTCACCTCACGCATAGGCCTGGTCGGTCATTTGCGAATCCATCGTACAGAGACTGGTGAACCAGTGCATGGAGCACCAACACACATCAGAGATCGTTGCCCCCATTGTCCTCACTGTCTTCGCGCATTCCCTCATCTCATGGGCCTATTTGGTCACATTCGCATCCATGACAGTGAAATTCACCGCAATGCTGACAACCCCGATACATTATGCACACACTTCGCTGTGCCATTCTTACTGCCACTGCCACCCCACTTCCATGAATAACATCCCTCCAGCCTCTTCCGATTTCTCCTGTCCACAATAGGCCCGCAAATTCAACTCATACATCGACCTGGTCAGTCACCTGTGAATCCATCGAAAGGAGGCTGGTGAACCAGTGCCTGGGGCTTCGACATACAGTCGCCGCGCCCGCCTCCACTGCCCTCACTGCTTCCGCACATTAACGCACCGCATGGGCCTATTAAGTCACTCGTGCCTTCACGACATCCTGCGGTAAACCACCGGAGGCTAAGCCACATCAGTGCACACCATTAACACTAAAACATAGGCAACACCCTCACAATCATCATAATTTTAATTTAATTTAATTTATTTATTCCCAGTTTACAGGCAAGATCAAAATATATATATATATAAGAAAAGGGTCAAGCTGACAGTGAAAAAAACTCCTGATCGCTGTTTCAGGTATTTTCAGGAGAAAAAACTGCAGCTTATTGAGTAATTAAAGTTCTGAACAGGGACGCGTTAACACAGGTGCCCGGTGAAGAACCTCTCAATTTAGTGTTACGGATCCGATATTCTGCACCAGCAGGTATGTCGGCGAGCGGCTGTTCGATGTCGACTGACAAATAAGCCAATTGAGGACTGCAGAACCAGCAATATTGCCCTCAGCATGAAGACCTGCACAGGATTCAGAGTCCGTGAACGCCATCAGAACCGAAGAGAGCTTCAACAGAGTCAGCACCCAAAAGTTTTGGAAGGTGTCCTGAATGTAGAAAACTAGGGACAGTTCGCGTAAACAAGGGATAGCTTTGCTGAATTTTGATACTTCTAGGTAGCTTATTCCAGATTGCTATAGCGTTTACCGAAAAAAACTGTCGGTATCTAACTGTGCGTGCCAAAGAAAGAAATAGAAATGCATCTTGATGACTGGTGCGCCGAGAGTGGTCGAGGTGCCTCAGAGATGTAAGGGGGTTAAATGTAAGGCTGTTTAGTAGTTTAAACAGTAAAATAGTCCCTTCTGTAATCTGCGAAACCACAGCGGGTCAAGGCTTGTAAGTTCACAGCGTTGGTGGTAGGACAGGTTTCGGTGTACTGAATAGAAAAGCCTGTTTGTAAAGAAGTGTTGGACTTCTTCTATCTTCTTTTGTTCACTGGCGTGCAGAAGACTAAATAGAAACGAGCAGTATTCCAGACTAGGCCTGACATACATTTTATTGAGACTGATTCTAATTTTGACGGTTTTTAAAATTTCTGAGAATAAACCCAGTAGTTTGGCGTGCTTTCGAGACAATCAGGGCGCAGTTCTCTGACAGATTAAGACTACTAGAATATGATATGCCCAGATCCTTTCTTACTCCAGGCATATTTAGATCGTGACCGTCTATGCTAAGGTGGGGCTGATGGTTGTCACCAATCACCATAACGGAGCACTTTTGCCAAGAAAGTTAGAGGCGCCATGTGCGACACCACTGAGCGAAGGCCTGAAGATCCTTTTTTTAAGAGCTCAAGCACGATGTTGCAATCAACCGGTTTATATCGATAGGCAACTTTTAAATCGTCAGCGTACATAAAGGGCCAACCATACTGAAAACCATCAGGAACATCGTTCACATAAAGGAAAAATAGAAGCGGGCCGAGTACGCTACCCTGAATAACTCCGCTCCTCACATGCGTGGGGTTGGAGATAACATCAGAAATTTTAACCCGTTGTGCACCAGCATTCAAATAGAAAAATATTAAGTTCAGAAGCTTGTTACCTATGCCGAAGGAGGCAAGTTTCAGTAGTAGAAGATCATGGTCAACACGATCAAAAGCCTTAGTGAAATCGAAGTAAACGGTGTAAATTTCAAAACCGCTGTCTCTAGATTGTAGCACATGATCGTAGAAAGAGAGCTGGCAAGTGTCACAAGACCTTTTTTTTTCGAGAAAACAATGCTGAGCCGCATTAAGTAGGTTATTGTCTCTTAGGTGACGCATCATCTTGTCTTTGATCAAGGTCTCGAAGATCTTCGAGACTGCTGGTTGTGTATTTATTGGCCTAAAGTCGTAAAATGACGTAGGTCGGCCGTGTTTGGGAATAGACAGTATGTGCTATTCCTTCCATAAAATAGGGAGGTTCACTTTCAAGAGCAAGATTTAATATCTTATACAGAAGGGACGGAAATATATCGTTTGCATCCGCCTTTATAACGCTGACCGGGACGCCATCGGGTCCTGGACTGTAAGATTGACGAAAACGCCGAATGGCTACGGTCACGTCCCAGAGGGTAAAAGTTATGGTTTCGAGGACGTTACCGGTCGAAACCCTGATGTTAGCAAAGGGGGCGACAGTATGTTCACTAAACGTTCTAGACAAGAAAGTGTTTAAGCTATCAGCAGTCAACTTAGCGTCAGCTATTGGGTTTCCTAAGGCATCTCGAAGTACGGGGTGCTGCGTTTATCTCTGCGCTTTTACTGTGCGCGAAACGAGCTTCGCAACATTGAACGAAGGGTTTTCGGCAAAGTTAACCTCATCGGCTTGTCGTTTTTCGTCAGTCAGCCTCTTAGCATCTTCAAAGATTTGTTGGATCAAGGGCAGGACGGAGGTGTCGTTTTGTAGATGAAAACGACTGGAGAGTCTACGCAGTCTACGGCGGAATGATAAAGGGCGGTAGACTTCATCCTTGACATGAATTATTTTCTTACGGGGAACAAAACGAGAAATGAGTGGACCTAGAACTTTGTAAAAAGTATCAGTACAAACATTCACATCCGAACATACAAAGAAGTTAGTCCAGTCGTGGGAATTTAGGTGTGTTAGCAATTCCCTCATATTTGCTGATCTGAAATCACGGAAAAAGCTATATTTTTTTGGAAAACGTTTCAGCAGCCTCTAGTTCTAGTGTAGAAAGAACTATAGTATGATCAGAATTCCCAAGTGGATCTAAAGGTGACACTGACAATGGCTGACAACCTCTACAAAAAATAAGATCAAGTATAAATAAACAAATTGTATATTTAAGCCCCAGAGTGCCCCATCATTACAAACTTAGTACCATGGTTTGAATAAATACAAAGTGGATAATTGCTGCACTACGTGAGCATCCATATTAACAGCAGAAATGAGTGGTATGGTAAACATTTCCGATTCAAAAAGATTTGCCATTTTTAAAACAAATGTCAACAATCTTTGGCATATACGGTGAACTGGAATAGAAGCAGTAAAAAACTCCTAGGGTTAAATCGGAGGCGGAGTTCGGCGAGCCGCCAATTTAAAAAAAATAGGAGAAAAAAACTGCTTCACTAAAAAATTAATAGCTAAATGCAATGGGATAGTATTATGATGTTGCTGACTACGTATAAGGGTTCGGGACGCTCCTTGTCGGGTGAGAGATAATAAAGCAGTCAGAGCTACTGATTATAAACACTAGTGGAGTAAGAGAGTACGAACTCATCGTAGACAACATGGTCGAATCGAAGACAGGACAGTAGAGGTCACGAGATCATCATCGAGATGCGACCTTGCTGACTGTATAGTCCATCACCAAAGAGGCGAAACCATCAGAACCCACCTCGATCATCAACAGAACCTGGAGACTATCGTCAGGGTTGCAAATTCGGAGGTAAGTATGAAGGTTGTCAAGAGTTGGCAATGCTAGTTTAAAAAGGAGTGGAAGAAAAAGTATGTTTGATCGTCGGGTGGGAAAAATCAACCAACCTGGTCCCACATGCCTATATCTATGGCCTCAATTAGGACTTCGAACTTTGCAGGACCGGAAGTTGGAAACCAGTGAACTTCAGGAAGATTTAAGTCACCTGCAATCAAGCAGTACTTCAGATTTAAGTCAGCTGCGGCGTGAAATGCCAGCGAGAGACAAAGATCGTAATCCTCGCTTGCATTGGGTGGGCGATAGACACTACCAACGAGTAAAGAGTAGTTATCTTTTAGGACTACTCGGAGCCAACAGCTCTCCTCTACCGCGGTAAATTGGCGACAGTCCAATGGAAAAAAAAATGTAAGTGGTTGCCTAACAAAGATACAGCTTCCTCCGCCATGGCCCTCGTGTCGATCATTTCGAATGTAAGCGTAGCCTATAATAGAGAGTTCGGAGTCGGATTAACAGGGTGTTGCCCATGTCTCTGTAACAATTACAATGTCGGGGCAGTGGATGTAAAACCAGGGTCTGGAGCAAAGGCATCTTATTAAGCAGAGATCTGGCATTGAGGACGATTAGTTTAAGCGGGTACGTTTTTGGTTTCTAAAACGGGACAGTTAGGCTGTCAGGGTGACTGCCTTCGGCCAAAGAAATGTTCTTTTCACTTGAACTATCTGTCCATCCCTTATTTTGAGATTTGCCTCGCCATTGGTCTTTCATGTTTTCAGTTCTATAATGTACATGATAAAATCACGGTGTCCTAGAAACCGTGGTTGGGAAGGCTGCCAATCTGACGCTTACACCAGAACATGACGTCGGCCCAATGTATGCGTCGTGTGTGTCGATTGGCTGACCAGTGGACTAGGAGTCAGACGGCGATGGTTTCTCCATATCCCCTGAGTAAGTAAATCCTGGTGTGTGCGTTATGGGGGCCAGGCCTTGCTGTGGCGCGCGAAGATGGGTACGCCGACCTGTTAGCCAATGCGCCCACTCCCACATCAGAAAACTTACTGGCTCTGACAGTGGTCTGATGGTGAGGGTGGGGAAGAGAGTGAGGTCGACAGCTCAGCGCATTTTCCTCACTATAAACAATCTGACGCGCTTGAAACTATAACGGTGCGCTAAAAGCCGTGGCTTGGAAGGTTGCCAACTGACGGGAAACCTCGGACCGCGTGGTCAGCCCAATGTGTGTTTTGTGTGGAGTGGCTGACTGGTGGACTTAGAGTAAGACTGCAAAGGCTCCTTCTTAATGTGGCCTTTATGGCACTCCCGTTCCGTGGGATCCCAGTCAGTGTGGTGGTACGCCGGGAGACGACTCCGGTCGCACCAGCCACCTGCGCTGTCTCCCATCTCCGGTCTTCTTGAATCTGTTATGTAACCGGGCTTAGGTGGGGCATCAGAAGAGAGTGCGGTAGATGCAGCGTAAGTATATTATCACTTTAAAATAAATCTCACGCAAGTCACCGTCCCTGCACCACCCCTCCCTGGAGCATACTATGGAGATCGTGGGAAATCGACGGTCTAACTAATTAACTTTGCGCTGACTTCCCTTTGAAAAGAATTGATTCCGTTTCAAACGAACTTCCAAAAAGTACTATCAAATTATCCAATTTACAGTGAGATTCATCTGAGAAGCTTTTTCAAACCTTCATTGGGCCTCAGGGTTTGTATTTTATCCACCTCTAATTCCCTTTTGATAATAACTTTTGAAACTTTAATTTTTTTCGTATCCTCAATATTTTTCTTCAGGTGCATTTATAGTCTCTGTGAATAAATACAACCAGAACTGAGAAATGAAAAAAATTGTGAGTGTTGTCGAGAGGGTAGAAGTATTGTAATGAACTGCTTGGTCGACTATATTATAACTCGAGGTAGGGACGAAGAACCATAGGCAGGATCATCAAACCCCCTTACGTGAAACTGTGTCCGTATTTGTATTATGGGTTTGTGTATGCCTTTTTAACTGCCTTTGGGTAGATCGTAGCCCCCATTTTCTAATCAATTTCGCTATGCAGTGCTTGCGCTGGTTCTTGTTGTCCCAGTTAGATTTGACTTCATCAAACGCATTTATCTTACGATAGAGATGGTATTTTAGTCTCTTCAAGCAGATGTGTGAGTTTTATAACAAATTGCTTTATACGATATGAAAATAGTCAAATCATGTTTTACTTTCGAGAACCCTGAATAACGATCTTGGTGTGATTTGAGTTTCTGACAGCGCTAATGATTTGACCGTTCAGTGCAGAAACAAATTTTGGGTGTGTAGATTGATAACCGCTGTAGGTTTGACGATGGCCATTGAGATTGAGTCGGCAGAGTAAGACCCTTTTCACATTTTTTATATATTTTTAGTGTCGTACGTCTGATTGAACAATATCTAAAAGAGAGTAATCTCATTCGGACGCTACAAGTTTTGCAGGTACTGTCTATATACAATTCGCCGGTTATAACCAGCGAATTTGCACGTGTTATAGGAAGAAACTGGTATATCTCTCAATACAGTGGACTCTGTCGAGAGTTTTATGAGTGAAATCACTAGTGGTCATTGGGACACAGTCCTAAAAGTTGTCCAGAACCTCAAGTTAGCTGACCATAAGTTAATGGATTTGTACGAACAGGTAAGCTTTTCATTGTCCTAATAACTGCCAGATTGTAATTGAATTGATTGAATTAAGAGAGTTAGGTGCTGCTCGAACCCTTTTGAGACAGACAGATCCCATGATTTTGCTCAAACAAAATCACCCAGACCGCTACGTTCATTTGGAGAATCTTCTTGCCCGATCTTACTTTGACCCGAGAGAGGTAATCATTTGAACTCATTCCATGTGTATTTCCTAGGCATATCTTGAAGGTCAGACGAAGGAAAAACGTAGGCAAGCCATCGCTTCGGCTCTTTCAGGGGAGGTTAGCGTTGTGCCCCCTTCTCGTCTTCTTGCACTTTTGGGTCAAGCTGTTAAATGGCAACAACACCAGGGTCTTTTGCCCCCTGGTACCGCTATCGACGTCTTTAGAGGTAAAGCAGCTGTGCGAGAGCAGGAAGAAGAAAAACCACCCACCCAGCTCTCGGCTGCAATAAAGGTATTGTAAAAGTTTTCCTTCTCGCATTTCTCTTTCCAGCTAGGGCAAAAGTCTCACGTCGAGTGTGCCTTATTTAGTCCGGATGGCCAGTACCTTGTGACCGGTTCAGTAGACGGGTTCATAGAAGTGTGGAACTTTATAACCGGAAAACTTCGAAAGGATTTAAGATACCAGGCACAGGTGAATCTTTCTATCAATCTCGTTCACATGTACTTTGCGTTTTCTCGCTCATAGTAATTATGTTCTATCGCGTAACTTCTGTGGTTGATTTTTTGAGTCCAATTGGGTTTTCTTTGGTCTTTTTCCTTTGTTGATTTTTTTTGGGCAGAGTTGAATACAGTCTTTTGCTCTGGATTCGCAAACGGGTCTGGTATGATGCATATATTGTAGGCTCCCTCATCAGTCTCAAGCGGTCATTGTATTGGCGCTGTTTATATTGATTTCGTATGTTCTTGTAATGAAATTTTTAAGTTATTTTTATACCGTCACGTTTGTCGTGAAGCTGTGAATCCAACGCTTTTTCTATCAGAGAATGATTCCACAACCCAAATGAGAAAAAAAGGCCGTCTGTACATCCTTTTACTTTTTTAATTCGTCTTTGGTCACCAGTATTAATGCATTCTCAAACACACCAAACAGACCACTATATGTTAACCCCTCCCGGATCGCATTCACTGACTCGAATTTCTTGTGGATGAACGTCTTAGCTCATGCGGCTGAGAACTACCAAACGGCCATTTTTATAAAACCACTTGCAGTTATGCCCAACCTAAACTTTTATCTTGCTGGTTTTCCTGAAATTAACTACGCTTAGTCTTTGATAAGTAGTGTGAACTAATTTTTCGGGCTGCTTTGGGACGATTTCATGCAAGTGAATCACATTTTGCCTTAGAAGGACTCCCAGGTCTATTCTCTGTTTTACACTTTGAGTGAATTGACAAGGCATCGAACAGACCCGTAAGTCCTTATCGTTGCCGTTTTCGCTCACATTGATTCATTTTTATATTTGTCTCTTCAGGAAAACTTCATGATGATGGAAGAGGCTGTTCTATGCCTTGCCTTTAGTCGTGACTCTGAACTCCTAGCCTCCGGTTCTCAGGATGGAAAAGTAAAAATATGGCGCATACAATCAGGCCAATGCCTTCGTCGGTTCGACAAAGCGCATGTGAAAGGGGTTACTGCTGCGCATTTTTCCAAAGATAATGTACATCTGCTTACAGCTAGTTTTGATCACACCATCCGGTATGCCCTTTGGTATTTATGGACTTGTTATCGTGATTAATTTATTTTCAAAATGACTTTTTAATATCTGGAAAGAGGCCAGTATTGTATTGCCCAAAGCTGGCAACATTGTGCATATGACAGACGAATTATTCACTAACACAGCGAAATGGGCTCCACCATCTGTTCGATCTGCAGATCTCAAGGAATCATGTTACCCCATGGTACTGCTACTGAAAATTGCTAACAAAAGCAATGAAATTAACTATAAGATGTGAATCCAGCATTGCCCTTGCGTTATTGTTGCTTTCGATTCCAGCTATATTTTCAAATTTTTCGGCTCACTTATGAAGTTAAAATCCACAACCCAGAAAACATTCGCTCTACGATTAAATCGGGTCCCAAAATCTTTATTTCCGTTCAAGTTCTCCGATAAATGAGGCCGCTAAGTGTTCTCAAAATTCTGTTTTCTCTTATTTTTTATTTGCATTAACGAGCCTTATATGATTGAAGCCCAGTTTCTGCTATGGTTTTAGGCAAACCTCATACACGAAACGTGTGCACTTTTGACAACCGGCAGAAATTTTATTTTTATTAATTTTGCGGACTCTTTCAAAATATAGGGTTTTGAATAATGTAAGATTAGCTGTGGTTTCCTAAAAACCGGGATTGTAGGACACCTGGCGGGTATAGGAGAAGTTGATGGTGCAACTGCTAACCTGTTCGTTTTCTCAAATATTTTGTACCACAAACAAGAAAAACAGTTTATCTAACCCAGGCATTGTCCAGTGACTGTCATAGGTACAACTTTTCGATTCTCCCAATCTTACCGAGAAAAGGTGACTTTTGCTGACCCTGGTCAAATTTATTCCATGGCTTTAGTTTGGAACTGTTCGACTTCTCTGAGTGTTTTAGTTCCAGTTCCTGGCGTTTATGGTCATTTTCGCACTAGTATATCTATATTAACAGTTACCCGCGTCGTTTCCAGAGAAACTCGAACGATTCAATACTAAAAATTAAGTTTAATCGTTTGACGGGCAGAAGCAAAAAACCTTCATCTTTTTGTGGCTAAACGTTTGTAGGGTCCTTGATGCGTTTTATCCTCTAACGGTATCGTTCGGCTGGCAAATATTTTTCTGCTATTTTTCAATTTAACCCCTAATTTTTTGGGTCAGAAACTTCCTCTTTAAAAACTGCTTGTCTTATTGGCCTGTGAAATTTCATGCAGATAGTTCCTGTTCTGAAAGTTCCTTATGGCTCCATGCGGCTGGGCGGTCTCGGTACATTCAGCCGAGGCGAGCAAAACGTATTGTATGGTGGGCTGCTTATTTTTCTGATATCTTTCGGTACCTGAACGCTTAGCTCTCTTCTGTTATTTTAATTTTACTATTTAGAATACATGGATTGAAATCAGGCAACTTACTGAAGGAATTTATCGGCCACACTGGCTTTGTTAACGATGTGACTTTCACAATGGATGGCCATCACGTTCTGAGCGGCAGTTCAGATGGCTCTGTACGCGTGTGGTCCGTTCGCACCACTGAATGTATTAATACTTTCAAGGTAAATTTCCCGTAATTTTGGCTGTTTTATCAATTACACGTGTAAACTAACCAAAAAATTCGCCCGGTGCGGGTGGCAATGTCTAAATCTAAAAACGCATTTTCTCCTGTTAGGCCATTTCAGGTCTGGTGGGTCGTGAAGTTCCCGTTCAGTGTGTTCAGCCGATGCCTCGAAATACTGAACAATTTGTGGTCTGTAGTCGTTCAAACACTGTCGCTATAATGAACATGCAGGGTCAGGTATGTGTCTCCAATGGATTTTGATTTAGACGCCTTTGCAATAATTCCGGTACCTTTTCCAGTTTAACTCTATCAATCTGCTTTACCTTCTCTACCTTAAAAAGGTTGTCAGAAGTTTCACAAATGGCAAACGAGAGGGTGGTGATTTCATCGCTTGTTCCGTTAGTTCTCGCGGTGAATGGATCTACTGTGTTTGCGAGGACCGGCTCCTGTACTGCTTTAACGTTGCGGCTGGTGGTCGGCTGGAACGCACGTTACCGGTAAGTTTGTAATAATTCCTTTGTTCGACAAAACGGTTACGTGATGGGAAGTGGCACATATGCCTGTTTCTGACTCTCTTAGGACCACAGTAATGGTTGGTATCTTCAATTGCGTACCTGCTCTGTTTCGCTATCACTACTATCACTTTTTGATGCTTATTCACATCAACCAACCCCAGGTTGGTGAGCTCTATATTCTTTTGGAGAAGTTTTAATCATTTTCATGGTGGTTTCCTCCTAGCTTTGCATCTCAGTACAAAAGAGGTTCATGTCACACATTTAAGAAACATAGTTTCCTCCTTCGTATTTGCAAGATTTTATCAATAGCCCCATCCTTACTCTTCCTTCTTTCGCCTCCTCAGTTTCCTTGGGACACTACTTAAGCCATTTGTCATAAGATATCTATGCAAACCGATATTTTAAGGAGGGTTTAGGTAAGTAAAAAGACGGTCATAGTCGGTGAACTGGTAATGCTCTGGCCTCATTGCAACTTCAAACCGCCCGCGTATGTCTATGAGTTTCCATTGCTTGGTCGTTTTGTTAAATTGAGTACCATGGCCTGTTTACTGATCGCTAAAGGTCTGGTATTCCCTTCTGACATTACTGCTTAGGGCAAATAACCACTACAAAATTCTATATAAGCACTGCTGGGTGTAGCCGCCTCCCCCAGCACAGCTTCGAGGACTCACAGTTCAGAGTTTGTTACCAGATGGGAAGCAAGACTGCTGCCACTGATATCAGTCCCCGAGGAATTAAAATAAATTCTCATTGTCAATTCGTTACTTTATGATCCCGCTATTATTTCTTCAGGTATTTTTAATGCTACATTCTCTATTCAAATTTTCAGGTGCATGAGAAAGAGGTGATTGGTTTGGCCCACCATCCGCACCAGAATTTGATAGCTACCTTTTCCGAAGACGGTCTACTGCGGTTGTGGAAGCCTTAAACATTTATTTCACCCCCTGTACACTCCGTTCCCTCCTTTACAAAACGCCTCTTTTTATTTCTTTTCGTAGTAGACCCCTCAGGGTGTCCTTGCTCGTTCACTGTGAGGTAATATTTTGTCCATAGCTTTTATTTGAACTGCTTGATCGCTCGTCATTGTGCATAAAGCGGGGTAGCAAAGCTAGCGGTCCGATTTACAAGCCGAAAATTTTCCCTTTGTCCTCTGGACTTCTTACTTCAGTGCGGCCAGATATACCGAAAAAAAGTAAGAGGTGGGTGAGGCATCTTTATATGTATGCAGTAGGTGAAATTCATTTGACCCACTTGTGAAAAAGTGAGTGGCCTCGGTAAGATTAGAATTCACGCCAGCAAGGGGAAGGCTTTAATACAGCCAGCGCTCTAGCTAACTGAGCTAAGAGGCCCCAACCGGGAGTCGTGAGTTTAATCACACTTAGGTAAATTTACCCGCCAAGCGTACTGTAACGTATAGAATCCACCAATTCTGATATAGTAAGCTGACTTTCCAAGCAGAATCCCATGGAGGCAGTCGAGTTTTTCACTAGTGGTTCAAGTGAATTATTCAAATCTGCCAAAACCCCTTACTTATTAGTAGACGAAATTCTAAAATGCATTTTCGTGTAGAGAGAATTTCATGGGTGGGGTTATGATATCGATTATCAGACCGCACGATCTAAACATATTTTAGTTAGGCTAGCTTGCCGGCTCTCGTCTGATTCAAGCCGGCCGTTAACCACGACCACACCGAGTGAGAATGGACTTCTTAAGTAGTATGATATATTTCCATAGATTTTCGATGCGTTTATGAATTCAATTAGACTTAATGGAAATAATCGACAGCAGGGTCTTTTCTGGCACTCATTAGATAATACATAACGTCTTCACGCTTTATATGCCTAGAAAAGTTAGCTTGTTGTTTGAAAATGTCAATTTTGAAGTGCTTTAAGATTGTTCAATGTCCGTTCAGATAAAAAGTAAATACTATGGTCCGTACGCATTGCAAGATTTAATAAGTGCGGTTGGTATGTTTTCAATAGCGTAAAGAAGTATATAAGTTTACTCACATAAAAACCCAAATGCTAGTGCAACCGCATGTCTAATTCAGAGTTATTCTGGAAAGAAAAACTTTTTAACTTCGAAAGCTACGCTTTGAGTATAAAACTAGGAAAAGACTGATTTGCTACTGATTTTCCACAAAATTGACAGCAAAATATATTCTTCTTAACTAGTTACTTGGTACTGAGCGTATCTGTTTTAGGCGGCTAGCATGTAGCACATTCAAAAGCCGACATTCTGTTGTGAATGGAATACATGGAAATTATGAGGCATGACAGTCTACTGTTACAGCTACACGCAGGTTATCGTTGTTTAATGAAATTAAATTTCAGAATTTTGTTTAATATATTACGAGATACGTCGCTGACTAAGTCGCTTTTGCACAAGTGGATGAACCTAATGCTATCTTCGACAACTTAGGATACCTAGATACTATATCAGCAATCAAAATCTTTTAACCAATGGGTTGGTATAGCAAACAATATAATCGGACACAAAAGTGTGAGGGGCTTACAATACAGATTTTAAAAGTTCAAAGGTGTGAGTCGCAGTCGCACTTGGATACTTGATGTGTCATCGTCCGCTACTGCCAGCATGCTGAGATCTATGTTTTGCTTGCATTCGTCGTGCGTGTTTGTGTTCTGATGAAGAAGGTGTGGCTGACCACAGCTAAGGATCTAATAGAACACATAGGATGCTGCCTCGGGGCATCCTTTACCATCAGTGGGATCTCAGGAGCAAATTCATTGTGCCTCAGTTGGTTAACCGATCTCCAGGACTCCTTGTTGAATCTGCCCTCGAAAGATGGAGGTACAAGGCGTACAAACTAGGGTTTCTTCATAACTCAGCAGGGCAAAATGTTGGTGCTGTAAAGAATAACGCGGTTATCTCACCCCAAATCTATAATCCTCGATGTTAGGGGATTTGGCGCACCGGTATTTTTTGTCTGCCGCACACCCGACGGCCAGGCAGCGACCAAAGTGGGTAGGATACCTGCGAAAACGCAGCAGATGCCGATTAAACACTAACGCTCGTCTGCTGCACTACAAACGAAAATGCATAAATCGTCTCCGAGTGAAGGCCTGTTGCGCTGCTTCAATCCCAAAGTGTGTCCAGATCACCACAGAGCGCTGCGGGGGGGGTGGCACTTTCAAGGCTGTGGCTAGATCCTGTAGTAAATGTGAATAAGAGTCTCCGATAAGCCTTATTCGATTGTTAGTGCAGTCGGAAGGCACTGTATGTAAGCGGGAAGTCTTTATGGACGTAAACAACATTAAATCCGATTGTGGTTTGGGTTCGATAATCGGGCGCAAATGGATAAGGTAGACTGTATGATTATCGATTGCGCATCTATAGGGAATTTACTGGCTACAAAGCATCGGTCAAATTTGGCACATCCTAGGAACTTTGAACATATGTCCTTCAGCTGTCACTGAAACTATTTATTTGCGTGCTGTATTGGAATTCCACTCGGCACTTCTTACATCGTATTGTTCGAGAATACGAGATTTGATTCATTGTGCATAGCTTCAGCGGACCCCCGGTGGGATTGTACTGATTACACTGTACAACCTCAAGATTCATCTCCTGCTTTTGTATGGACCTATGAGGATTATAATAAAAGGGAATCGGGGCATGCAATACACTCGCTATGCATCACAGAGGCTGTGATAAGGAGAGGGACAAATTGGTTGGTATCGGTCTCTTGGTGGTTTGTCAACGAGGTTTAGAGCGTAGAAGCGAACTCTGGCAATATGTAATTTGTTCAATTAAGAGGTTAATGTCGGGAGCATTTTCAAAGGCGGTGGAAGTAGGAGAGATGGTAGTCGGGGTAACTGTCACCTCGGCGGTTGCTGGCTTGGTTGGCGTATACGATTTAGGTCTCCGTTGCGTACAGCAGGTCTGTCAAATCGATAACTTTCTTATCAGTAGTAGAGGCAGATTAACAATACCCACAAAGACAAAGGAGACTTGTATTTGTCGGTATTGCTTATCTGTCTCTACTACTACTAGCCGCTATGCGGCTGTTGGTCGTGTTCGATAGTGAGCACCAAGACAGAACCGGGTGACTGAGTTCCGTTAACGATGGTGAGCGTTAATCAACGAATAAACTTTGTTACTCTTGAGGTGGGTTTTCAAACGGAGACCTTGTCTTTTCCACACCGAGGCAAGCAGCCTTCCGAAGTCCTGACTGACTTTTAATATTTGGTGCACAACTTTATCGTCAATTCTGGTGTTGCGTGTAAGTGTAATGCTTAGGTAGGTGAATTTGCCGCTCTCATACGTTTGTTATCGTTGACAGTTAAGAAAAGGTCGTTGTATGCAATATTGGGCGACGGCTTTTGCATGATCACGGTTATATTCGGGCTTATGGAAATTCCGAAGTTGGTGCAATAGGAGTCGAAGAGGTTTGCGCTTTTTTGCACATCCTCTTCTGTTGTGATTTAGAGCACGTAGTTTTCCGCGAACAACAGTTTACGGACAGAGGTCGCGAAGGAACGCGTTGAGGACTGCACGTTCCTCATATTGAGTATCCGGCCGCCGATCCTGTAGAAAATGGTAATCCTAGGGTGATCAGAACGGTGGACGTCCATTAGCAGGACAGAAGATGTGAGGTTGAAGAGCGTGGGAGTGAGTACGCAGTCGTCTCACAGCGCTGTGTGAGCTTGTGCCCTTCACCGGGAACAAGACCACGCCTTTTGGTCGCGTGCGCATAGCACTGGCTATCAGAGGGAGAGAAATATCAAGATGTCTGTTGATGGAGTTCGTATCAAACCCAGGCATCCAGCAGTCCCCGCCCTATCTGAATGCTTTTTAACGCCATGATCTAATTTCTGGCGAAGTTTAATTCGTCATCTTCGTCTAGGGTGCGAGAAGCGACTCGAGCTAGTGGACCGTCCTTCTGAGCCGCCGTTTGTACTTGATTATTCACGAGCTATGTCGTCTTCTGGTCTGACCTGTTCATGGTGAGGACAAGCACTGCATAAAATTTGATAACCTACACCAGATTGCTTGACTGCGTCCATCGGTCCTTCATTTTCATGCTGCTGGTACGCATGGTAACTGTTGAACGGAGTACGATATCCACACCGAACACTGATGCAAGATGTTCCGTTGATTCTCGCGCATTCTTTATATACAGCAGAGCATGTCAGAGATTTTATGGTTCTATTCCGTTTTTTTCCCGTATGCGCGTACGAAGGCAGCGTCTGATGGAGCTGTTTGGGTATATATTCCTTACCAACTGGTCCCAAAGATGTCACATCTCTCGTACTCTTCTATCCGACTCACTGCAGTGCCGTTTTACCATTTGAAAGCGCTCTCTAACACGGCCGTGTTAATGCACTATCGGGTGGTCTATATGGACCCCATTTGTGTTAGTCACCTTTCTTCACACCGTGTTTTCAAGTTCCTCATTTGGTCTAAATGTAAAGAGGACGCCAAAAAAGGCAAGTGTTCGGCATCTTCTTCTTCCCTTGTGAACTGAACGCTAGGAAAATGTCGTTAAACAGATCTTAAAAATCTAACAGTCCGCTTTTCTGCATTATAACGAACGAGTCGCCTATGTATCGGCGGCAAAACTTTATCGGCAATTGTGTGACTCCTTCTACAACTGGGCTGGATGATAGGGAATTCATCGGAGTTCCTATGACCTGTTCATACCTTATGGCATGCAAGGTGAAATTGTTCGTTGGCGGAAGGCAAAAATTTCATTGCGGGCTCCATTTTTTAAGATTCCCTCGTCTTGTCGTACTTCCGTTCGAACTGTTTGCATAAAACGTCACGCGCCACATCCGGTAGGATAGACGTGAATTATAAATAAATGTCAAATTATAGCACAATATACTCGGGTCCGACATTTTTCCCTGGACGTCAGTGAGGAATTGTGTGGTCAAATTTATGGAGGCCCTTGAGCCCTCTCGAAGAAAATTTAATTTTCAGGCATGGTCCTAAGATTCCGTACCAGAAGGACCAGTGGAGAGGATGACTCCTACCAATACCTTCTCGATGGGTAGCAACTTTAAAATGTGGAGGAAAAGAAGGACCTCGGTGTTCTAATAAACTCCTCTCTCAAACCATCTTCACAGTGTCTAAAGGCAGCTAAACGTAAACACAAGCGTCGTTTGCGCTCAGAAGAGGAGTTGTGTGGATTGATAAAGAACTGTCCATAAAGCCTTCGGGGCATTTGTTCAATCTCACTTTGATTAGGCCGTTCAGGCCTGGCGTCCATGGTTTAGGAAAGATTATCGACAAAGATGTTTAAGAATCTTTGTCATCTTCTTTACGAAGTCCAAGTGGCTGAACTTGATTTGTTCCCTCTCAATTACAGGCAGCTAAGAACTGACCTCACACAAACCCACCGGATTGTCAGAGACTGGGAGTGCGCCCTAGATCTTGATCAATTCTTCGAAATGGCTGCAAGGTCATCCGTTTAAACAGCAGCAGAAGAAGTAGGTCCATGCGGACGTTCAACGGAATGCCTTCTCGCAGCGGGTTGTCGGAGCATGGAACGGACTCCCTGACAAGCTGGTCTGTTCAGAAGACGTTAAAACATTTGAATGCAAAGTAGTGTACATATAATCAATATTGTGTCAGTGGCAGCAGTCTTCCCCTGGCTCACGCATTTCAATGACTTCACATTTCAAAAATTTACCGCTGTGACAATCAACTCTATTGTTAGTTTTGGATACACATATGGATCTCCAGGTTGAAAGCCTTTTTCTCTCAATAAAGTGAGTTTAAATGAGTTAAAGGCCAAATAATGGACACATACGTCCTGCTTGAAATCTCTGCATTTCTTAAACGGATCCGGTTGTGATGGAGTGAGCATCTAGTCAACGTGTGGAACCAATCTCCAGGGAATCATCTATTCTGTCCTCAACCTGCAATATTTTCGCACTGGAAAATCTTTCAGCTACAGCGAGAGGTTTTGTGAAGCAACACATTATTGCCACGGCTTTGCGACACCAGCTATAAGAAAAAAACTGCATGTTGAGACCACACGCCACAGTAAACCACAAAAAAAGAAAAGCAGGATCCGAATGGTCTCACGATGGACTGCAACCACAAGCCAAACCAACCTTATGGCCCTACCACTACGGAGAGTGAGCAGATCGATGTAAGCGTTAGCTGAAATAACTGAGCATGCGCCAAAACCTCTAATCACATGCAGCTTTACTTATACCGTCTATTAAAACTCCATTAGAAATCTCTTACACGCTTCAAGAGTCTAACTAAAGTTAACTCAGATGCAGTACTTCGTGCTTTTCAATATCGACATCACCTAAGAAAATCCCACAGAGACGAACCAACCTGATCCAATTTCGTATAGTGAAGGCTGAATTTGGAAAATCTGGACCAGGATGAGGTGGCTAGAGCGCTATTGCTCAAGTAATACATTCGTTATCCAACACCTCAGTGTCCACTATGGCGAGCGGACTAAAAATAATGGATATAAATTTGGTTACTAGAAAAATGTGTTCTATCCCAACGCGTGTGATAGAAGAGAAAGCAAAGTGGGTTTCTGGAAATGACCAGTTTATTCGAGGCCCGCAGAAAAAGTGGATCTCTAGCTCGTCAACTCACATTTATTTATTAGAGTTGTGGCCGTTCTCGAACCTTCCGGACAATGACGTGCCAGTCGCGGAGAGCGTTCTGAAACCTTCTAGTCTACGACGTACCCCAAATTGATTGGTCCCTACAAGCTGGACTCCTCAAACGGCAACTTCTCAGATATTTGAGCCGCACAAGTGCGCAAAGCCTTCATTTGCCCTCGATACAGCAGCGCACGCTGATTGGCTGGCTGGTTTCCCAGTCGGTTTGGCTTGTTTCGGCGTGCGTGGTCACGTGTTCTGTTCTTAGGCCACGACTTCATTGCAATTCCCGTCTCCATAACAGAATGAATCCGAATGAAAGCTTTACTGTGGTGTCGATATGCCCTTATATATAGTGGCTTTTGAGAGTAAGCCGGGTCAGTAAAACATAACGCACGATAATGATATCCAACGGCTGCCCTCTAGACCCTCAGGTTATGTATTTTATATGCTTATTGATATAGGACCGCTTAGAAAACAGGAAAACTCAAATCATGCTCCATTGCACAACCACTTTGGATTTGTTTCTGGTTTATACTTAATAAAAAACGGTCTGCAAAGTTAGAGAAATAGCGAAATTGGGTGAAATCACAATGTGCTACCAAACTCAGATTAATACGTATATCTATCTACTTATATTGTTACAGTAGGGGTGTTTAAGTTTTATTCTACCATCCGAGAATCTCCTTCTACTCTTTCGATTGCACACCCCGCATGCATAACTTTATTAAACAGTGAACACGGTTCAGGAATACGCTTTTACAAACAGGTCTTGGTCTACAATTCTGTTTTGTTATTTCGGCATTCTTCAGCCATGTGTTTTAATTTTAGCGGCTGTGTTCAGGGTGAAAAAGGTAATTTGTACAGCTTTTGCCCTTACGAGCATTTTTTGCATTCAAACATTTCTCACGTGCTCCTTCCCACCATGTATCCCTACGCGTAAAACCCCTATACCCATTTGTTCCGTATTACAGGTGGACCTGTCTTTTTCTCTCTGAATTCTGTACAATATTGTGATTTCGCACAAAAATGGAATGGATTAATGTTTCATGTTAAGCATTTTTAGGCTAAAGTATAACCTCCCAGTTATTGAGTCCCAAGTGTGTTCATTCGGCAGAGTTAGAATCGGCTGCGGTCGATTCGAATGAAAATGAAGGCCAGTCAAGTGCGGGCACATTCTTCGCATATGCTGTTCGGCCGATAAGTTAGACTTAGCTGGAACGATACCTGACAAAGAGGAATGGACGTTCAATGTCAATAATGTTTCAATGCTAGCAAACACAATATCATTGGATTCATCATCTTTAATCTGCTAATATGGTATTTGGTATTCTCTGATCTAGCTTTAATGAGTGACTTATCTCTGCAGGTTTATTGAGAGTAAATACCCTCAATATACAAGTAAATGTTTTTGAAATAATTGTTTTTGTCTGAATACTTGGTGAACTTTTTCTTTGTGTCTGCTAAGCCAATTTATTTACTGCCAGTTTACGAGCTAGATCAAACAAGTTATGCAGTAAAGGATCGAGCTGACAGTGAGAAAAACTAATGATCGTTTTTTTCCAGCGTTTTTTAGGAGAAAAACTACAGCTCATTGAATGATTAAATTTCCGGTTGTGGAAGGGTTGACGCAGATGCACGGTCTAGTCGTTCTCTCTTCACTGTTATCGATCCGGTATTCAGAACCATATAAATGTGTCGGCGAAATGTTTCTTGCTGTCGGCTGAGGAATTAGCCAATTACGGGCTGCAGAGCCAGCGTTATTGCCCTCAGCATGAGGCTTGGCACACGATTCAGATTCCGCGAAAGCCATCAGAACAGAAGAGAGATTCAACGGAGTCAGCATCAAAAATTCGTGGAAGGTGTCCTAAATGTAGAATTGTCAATAGTCTAACGACAGAAATCTAAGTGGTTAATTAACATAGATACAGCTTCCTCCGCCACGGCCCTTGTGTGGATCATTCTGAATATAAGTGTAGCATAGAATAGAGTGTTCAAAGTCAGATACTCAAGGTGTTGCCCATGTCTCCGTAACTATTACAATGTCTGGGCGATGGATGAAAACCAGAGTCTGGAGCAGAGGCATCATATTAAGCAGAGAGCTGGCATTTAAAACGAACATTTTAAGGGGCACGTTTTTGCTTTCTGAGACGGGACAGTTAGGCTGTCAGAGTGACTGCCTTCGGCCAAAGAAATGCTCTTTTCACTTGAACTATCTGTCCGTCTCTTATTTTGAGATGTGCCTCGCCATTGGTCCTTCATGTTTCCAGTTCTATTATTAATTGTCGCATTTACATTCACTCTTTCAGCCACTATTTCGGTTGGAATAAAAATTCATAATGCAGACTCCGAAGGCTTGCTTTTCTCTTTAGCAGGGGCTGTGCCTGTGTTTCGTTTTACAAGGTGATTTTAAGAGGTCTTGATCGAGGATTTAACTCGGGTGCTCATGGAGCCTTCCCTATTCTATAGGCCTTGCGAATGTAGATGGACGCGCCGTCCATTAGCAGCGTTTATGTATAGAATTGAAGGAGATCTAAGTCATGTTCAACTCGCTACCTTGGAATTATTAACCCTGACTCTGGGACCCCTGCTATAACTACATTCTGTTTCCGACTCAATCGGGCGCCCGTTTGCAACTCAGATCATTCAACTGAGCGAGTACTTGTGTCCAGTTCACTTGGTCCGATAGGTCCAGATGAGCCGGGTATTGGGCTGACTGGAGCCAAATCCGTGAAAGACTTGGTCTTCTTAGACGTTTTCAACTTTGGCTTTACAAACTCACCAACCTCTTCCCCATAGCATGCTGGTGCAGCGTCCAGAAGTGATGCGGTGCTGGGTTGTAAAGCCACATCATTGCTGCTGCTACCTGAGCTAAGTGACGATGGTGTAGAACAAAAGCTGTATGGAACTCCGTTTCGAACGAACGAAACGTTCGCTAGTTTACTGGGTTCGGCAGACACGATATCTTTTATCTGCGATTAAGGTATGCTTGGACAGGTTATATATGCATATGAACTTTCTTTTACTGTAGATTTTGTACGGACAGGTACTTTTTAACACGTGTGCAAGAAAAAGATTTTTAAAGTTATCGATTTCTTGCTTTAGATTGGCTACCTCCTGCTCCATCCCTAAGAATTTATGGAGGAGGCTGAAACATATCGTACAATGTTTATCTTCGTAAGCTACAGTAATTAAGTTTACTAGACTTTTTGCCCGTTTAGCGGGGGTTGAAAAATTTGCATGGGTATGAGAAAAAAATATGAGGCCATGTGTATATTTTTGGAAGCGTTTATTTTTGTGTGTTCAAATCATATCAACATGTGCTTATGGTTTTTACTGTGATGTTTTCGCGTCATTAGAACTCCATATGTTTAACGAAACTATGTCAGTATTTAGTTCAGTAAATTTCAGTATATATAGAGATTGCGTTTGAAGATCCTTTTAAAAGTGGTAAAATATACATTATAAAATAAATGTTTCACTATAAAATAGGGAGTAAAATATTTATTTTGAAGTATGTTTTTGCACAAGTGGGGATAATTTCACAGATCCCCTATTGGATAAAATGTAACGTGAAATAATGGATGCCATCGTTATCTGTAGCTGTGAGCAAAAATTTATTTTGGTGTGACAGTGCTTTCCTATCTGGTTAAACGGGG